>OY748305.1:2431002-2555681 GCA_963556515.1 Nudaria mundana | reverse complement strand
GCTCAAACACCTTGCAGATGACTGAGGTGACAGCTATGGGTCGATAGTTGCCCGGATCAGACCGATCCCTTTCTTGGGGATCGGTTGTACGTTCGCCTCTTTCCAGACCTCCGGCACGATTCCTGTGGAGTAAGACAGGCGGTACAGACGAGTTAGTACAGGAGACAACTCAGCTGCGCATTTCCGTAGTACCACCGCCGGAATGCCGTCAGGGCCACTGGCTTTCCGCGTGTCGAGTGATCGCAGCACTGCCCGTACATCGCATTGCCTGAGTACAATGTCAGGCATAGTGTAGCCACAGTTGGCGATGGCGGGGGGCTGCAGGCCACGGTCGTCGACCCGGGAATTAGCCGCAAAGAGGTCTGCGAGCATATCCGCTTTCTCTTGGGCTTTGTGAGCCAGTGTTCCATCTGGGTAACGCAGCGGTGGCAGCGAGGGCTGACAGAAGTTAGATTGCACGGCCTTGGCCAGTTGCCAGTATCCACGGCTGCCCGTGGGATGGGAAGTGAGCTCCTGACCAAGCCGCGCGATGCGCTGGGCATCCGCTCTCTTAAAGGCCTCTTGCTGGATTTTGTGGCCCGGTTGTACGCTGCTTTGAGGTGGCCCACGTTTGGGTCGCGCACAGCCCGGGCCCTGATCCAGGCGCGATATGCCGACTGTTTTTGTCGAACAGCTTTGGCACAATCTCGCCCGAACCAGGGACGGGCTCTGCGGATACTGGCGACAGGGAAAGGGATGTAATATTCCATCCCTAAACTGATCTCGCCAGCAATCGCAGAAGCGCTATCCGAGGGAGCCTTTCCTACAAAGCAGCGCTGGCTCCAGGGGACGGACGCATAGTAATCGCGTAGACCGTCCCAATCCGCTGACGAGTAGTGCCATAGTCGTCGTGACATTTGTACAGCACGTGCAGGAGGTGATACCTTCATGCCAGCGTGAACAACACAGTGGTCGGAACTACCCAATGGGGCTCCTACCGAAACACTGTACTGGGCTGGGCGACTCGTCAGCAGTAAATCCAGCAGAGCGGGCGCGTGATCTGACCTGTCTGGTATCCGGGTGATCCCGCATACCATCTGGGTCAGACCGTGGGAGAGAGCGAACGCATGGGCGGCCCTACCCGCATTATCAGTCTTGAGGGACCCCAGCCATTCAATGTGATGGCCATTGAAGTCCCCCAGAAATACTAGGTCAGCGTTCGGGAACCGCACCTGCGCTTCATCAGCCGTCTCGCTGAGGTACTGGAAGACCTTTGTTGTCTCAGAATCCCCTGTGTGGGAACGGTAGACGCACACATAGATCTGGCTCATAGAGCCATGGTCTACGTGCAGCCAAAGGACAGAATTGGAGGGCTTCTCTAGGCAGCGCAACCGGCGGCAGCAAACATCCGCCCTAACGAACACGCACACCCCGGCTTTGTCTCGAAATTGTTCCTCGATGACATAGCCGGGGTAACACAGGTAAGACGTGTCGTCAGGGCGGCGTATTTGTGTCTCCGTGAGGAACATCACAGCGGGCCGTGCCGTCTCAAGGTGATGGTGGACGGCATCGAGGTTCGCATGGAGTCCACGGACGTTAGTGAACTCCACCTCGAAAAGTGAAGTCGTGGGGTTTCCTAGGGCCGCTGTGTAACGTTTACTTTTTTTTATTGCACTGCCATTGTAGATTTTGAAGACGAAGAAGCGTGAAGACAGGGCGACATCTGGTGCAGCAGTAAGTGACAAAGCGCAGGGGCTAGCTTTGTCTAGAACCGTGTGGTTAGGTCGGAGCCGACTCGCCGGACGGAAGGGCTCCCAAACCCCCCCCATGCAAGGCCGCCGCTACCCCACACCGGTTACCACCCGGAGCGGCGATCCCACATCAGGATTATGCGCAACATGTGGGGCAGCCTCCTGGGGTGGTTGGTCCCAGGCGGGCCCCATGACTGTGTTGCGGGCGGCCGCGGCAACGCCGTTGCTAAGGGTCTCCCTGGCCGGCGAATCGACCCACACCACCCACACTAGACTCCGTTTCGCCCCCACTGGTCCCATGCCTGCTGCACCATACATCGCCCCGGGCCCGGCGGTGCAGCTGCTGAACCCCTAACGCAACTCAGCCTGGGCTGGGTTACTTGGGGGGCTTTAGCACAGCTGCACGGTGGTACCCCCCCGGACCAACACTGTTGTACCACCTGGTACCCATGTAGGGGCCGAAGCCACTCCATAGGTACCATAAATTAACGAGCCTCGTCCGTTGATCAGCAGGTGCGCCACTAGCAGGTGAGGTCGCTGGGGCTCTAAAGATGTTGGTAGAGCCCCTTTGCACCCTTTGTATTTCTCGATGGTATGTCCGATTTTCATTTTTTTTTGTTCTAAACTACCCTCACGCCACATGTTATCACTGTGGTAAGTTTGAAGGAGATCGGGGAGTTCGATTTTTGCTGAGCGCGTGGCAGGTGGCTTTTTAGGTTACCTCTGGCGCTCCGCAAAAATCGGGTTTCCAGACACTCTCATACCGAACAACGTTTCTTGTCCTGCACCTGGAGCTAGTTAGGAATAACTAGTTCTTCTGTGCGGGACTATCAACTAATCAAGCATTACCTTGACATTGGCGAATCATCGATCAATATCGATGGAGCCACGTTTTTAAAAGAAGAAGAAGGAGATCGGTTCAGGCGTTTAGGAGGAGTATGCGGACAAACGAAATACATGAGACGCCTAAGATTGAGCTTCCCTCGCTTCGCTCAATAAACATGTATAATAAAATTAAATAATGTATATCACGTTTTTTTTAACCCCGTGCCCTCTCTAACGTCCGCCGCTGTCTCATCATTCACCGAGCCTTTCCCAACTAAAGTTGGTGTCGGCTTTCCAGTCTAACTGCGATTCGGCTGAACGTCGATATTTTCCGTGAAGCGACTACCATCTGACCTTCACAACCCATGGGCGACATCGAAGTTCTGTAGTTAGACCGGTCGCATTTTTTATTTAGGGCTCCAACTACCCGTAACGACTGCCATAGATGTTTGTATGACAACCGGGACCGACGGCTTAACATACTCTCCGAGGCACGGAGGGGTCTCAGTGTCTTAAGAAATGGTCACCCATCCTAAGACCGGCCTGACGCGATGTTGCTTAACCTTTGCAATGTGTTAACATTGTCGGTTACCACTAGACCACGAGCCCCTCTGGTATGGATATTATGTATCGAAAGTTCACTGAAACCATTTATATATATATCAATGGCAGAAGCGGTAACAATATTTATATTACACTACCGGACGTCCGCGGAATCGCCCGCGTGATTATAGTTTTATGGAACACATTCCGAGTAGCTTATATTATACCTTAAAACATCAGCTATCTACTAGTGAAAATACCGTTAAAATAGGGGTCCAACTTTTGAAAAAATTATCCGGAAAAAATAGGCTGATAGACAGAAAGAGAAAGGTGAGATGGCGCTGTGTAACAATGTCCTAAGTACCTTTAAGGAGCAATTTTAGAAAAATTACAAACTGGTTTGTCTACTCGTATATGTACTTAGGTGCATGCTAAACGCTGAAGCTAGTGAAGAGATTATTTTGCAATTTTCACAGACAATACAGGCTAATAATATAATGTCATCTGACAAAAAATATATTTCATACAAACTCTTCCTTCCGATCCCGAACAACGCGTGCCGGGCAGAGATGCCACACTCCCACACAGTGGATAGCATGTTCGCGAGAACCGAACGTTTCTCTGCCGAACGATATTGGCCTGGAACGCCCTGCCTGTGCACGTGTTTCCTGCCACATATAATCCTGGGTTCTTTAGGTGGAGCGTGAAGAGGCACATCACTAGGTCGTCAAGTTGAGGGCCACTCTCTAAGTACTGTGAGAGTGGCCCACAATCGCTAGACGTCGTCACGACTTACCACCAGGCGGGCCGGCGTCAATTTGGCGAAACCAATACAAAAAAAAACTGGTGCCAATTGAAGAAATTAGTGGTTATGATTTTCAGCAGTATGGCGAGGTTATTTATATTCCGTCAGGCTATAAAGTTTTTAACATCTTATTATGTACGAACAGAAACGGATAATAAAGGAAATTGTGGTGATGGATAATGGATGTTTTGGGAACTGGTGTTTTAGGAAACGGATAGAACGCTCCGAAAAAGGAGGATATGAAATTGAAGCGAGTAACTCCGCAAGCCCCAGTTAGTTTATAATAATATTAATTGTAATTTAGATAGAACATGTATTTTAAGCGATGAAATACAAAGTAAATTCGATGTTCATGAAGCGTGTAGCATATAATTAAAGTGCGATAAATGTCAGTGAGATATCTACCCGATTTACTGGCGTCCGGTGACATCTCGTTACGTTCAGAAACAGCTAGCGACTCCGGAGTTATTTGTGTCTGTCTGTATATAATGTACTTTTACTACTTACTTATTTATCATATCAGCATGGATAACTGATATTTTAAACGCTAAAGGGATTTTTAGGGTTCCGTAGTTCAATTTCGGAACCCTTGTAATTTCGTGATGTCTCTCCGTCCGTCTGTCCTCGGCTTTCCTCCCAAACGGTAAATGCTAGAAACATGAAACTTTGCATGGATATGTATATTTACAACGCAGACAAAGTGCCAAAATAATATTTTGAAAAGTAGTTTTTTCAGGGGTACCTTTAAAAACATTGCGAGGTTGCTAAAGTGATTTTTTGATATCCGTTTGCGAGATATTTAGATATGAAGAGCATGTTTTTGCGAAAACAGAGCTTCCCCCATCTAAAATCTAAACCGCTGTCGTGAAGAACCTGAAAAAATTCGTGATGGTAGCACATGTAATGAGCTTTAAAGGAAAACTATAACGGATGATATAACTGCTGGCCGACGAAATAGATCCCTGTATGCTATGAAAGTGGTCCTCAATCGCTAAATGTCCATCTTTCCATCAGACGGATGCTGTCACTTCTGTGAACCAAATATAAAAAACATACCCTCGCCCTCTAACAAAGTGACTGGCTGAATTGTTGATTAATTAAACGCCTCTGTCTACTCCTTCGGGGATAAATATTGTTGGACATGCTCACACAACATAAACGACGCTTGAGCTATGAGACCTAGACAACTGATAAACATACTTATATATTTCTAAATACATACATAACATATATAGAAAACACCCAAACTCCGAAACAAACATTCGTGGATCACACAAATATTGGATTCGACCCGGGAATCGAACCCGAGACTCCGGAGTCGAAAGTCGATGCACTACCGACTACGCCACCGAAGCAGTCGAGAAGTTTTTAAGTGTTTTGTTACATTTTCTCACCCCAAATACCATTCAGCGGGACAATTTTAAGATTCTACCCATCAACCCATCATTAAAGTTACTCAAAAATGTCATCTATCCACAAAACGGTGAATTAAATCTATTTAGTTGGAAATCCAGTCGGAATGACAATGTTCCGGGCACAAAAAAACTGATGCCCTCCAACTAAATTACACCTACAATCAAAGCTTGTTTATAGTGGACGGGACGATATTGTCACGCGGGATCTTTACTTTGATCTGTCGTATTCACGCGCTGAATAACAAAATATTAATATCGCTGGACTTTTGGAACGAAGTTCCCTCGGCTTACGGGTAGTGCGATTTAGTACAAATCGTCACGTTACGCTTATCAATGGTTCCCAACCGGTGCCGGTGGTCCGCCGAAGCCACTTTTTCTGTTTTTTTTCTTTGAAATTTAGCGTCGGCGTCGGTATTAAAACGAAAAGTAACCCCGCCGCTCTAACGTCCGTTGCCAGGCGTCTCTGGGTACAAGCAGGTATTTCCAGTGCCACCCGGCGGATTTTGACCACCTCTGTGGTCTCTGCGGGTGTTTGGTCGGGATGAGAATCCCGCGTCGTTGGGGTAGGGTTTTATCCCGCCTTTTATATTGCCTGCTTCTGTAAGGACGGCGGGTGGCGATCCCACCGTCCTCAGGCCCCGATCATGGAGGTAGATGAGTCTGCGGCGCCCTCGCCGCTGACTACGGAACTCGGCGAGGTGGGTACGCTCCCTCTCCCTCTCGGCCGCCTCCTTCGCGAGCATGACCCAAAACCAGCTTGGGTTACTGCGTTGTATTTGCGTAAAGAACTTCGTTCCTGACGGGGATCTTCCGACCACACAATTTTATTAGTTTTTAAATGCCACTATCGTAGATTGTCGGGCGAACCCCGTTAGGTATAGCCCCGGGCATATCGTTAGACTGCTTGCTGCTTACAATTTGAAAAGAGCGGCCGTGATTTTTTAATGCTAGGTTCTTTTCTCGCATGACTTTATTGAAATTTTCTACTAATCCGTTTCTGCATTAGATCGATCGACTGAAGCAGACTGAGGTCGTCACGGGCTAGTCCTGCGCTATGAACATGACATAGGAAGATTTTGTCGATAACCAATGATATTGCAGAAAATGTCGATCACGTGACCAAGATAACACATTTTTTGGATTTGGAATTTTCATTGGTTACCGACAAACTCTTCCGAGTACTATGGTAAGGGGGCAGCAGGGAACAGAACTGTGAGCTCCTGAATGACTTGTATGCATTTTGCATACGACCGATTATGGAATCGTATCGTAACGTGTAAGTCGACCTTATGTCGGCATTGGAAGGACATGGAACTAATTATTTTTTTAGATGAAGCAAACTTTGGCTCATTTTGATGACACATAATGACAATAAAAAGTATTTTGCCTTTGCGTGGGACGTTCCGTATATAATTAGCTGTTTTATTTCAGTTCCAGGTTATTTTGTTTTTGTTGATGTCTGTACCTATATAGTTTTAAGTAAGGTCATTATCACTATTGGAGCATATTTTGTAATTTTGTGGTAATAGATAAAACAATGCCGTGTTTAGTTTTCAGACTACATAGAATACGGCCGAATACTAAAACGCATAGCATAGACTAATAAATAAAGATCTTAAATCTTTTTGTTACATCTATGACTGAAACTTCACTCAAAATTCAGACCTTTCATCTGTCCAAAACCTCTAGGAGGCGAAAACTTTTCCTTTTCGGCAAAGATCTTATATACAATGGATTTCGGATCATCGCTCAAAAGTGTCCGAACTAAAAGAGAAACAAAACGCTAAAAGAGAAACAATCGCGCGCCAGTCTTGATTTTGACAACTGAACGACAACGCGTTGCACAAAATATGATACACTATACTATTGTAAAAACTACGAAAAAAAGCAAATTGAAGACGGTGTATCATATTTTCAGTAAATAAACTTTTGTTTTATCATTTGCAATATATTATTTCACTTAAAATACAGTATTTCGTCGATGATAAATTAAAAGACAAAAGTAAATATTGCAATCCAGTCCGATACCGAAGTATCTATCTGTCTCTTTCGAATTCATCCCAAGCTCAGTAAAAAGAAAGAGACCATTTCATTTTCACTGAATAATGTACTAACAAAATGACCATTCAGATTTATTCGGATTACCGATAGCGATGAAACTATTTGGAACAAAAATTATAGTGGAGACTCCTTGTCTCTTTATGATTTTTTTTTCGTTATATGAACCAACATCTATTTCAGTTTTCCTCGGGATCCAGTACGCTGTGCACAATGGAAAAATATTATTGCCCTAGCACGGCGAGAAGAATATTTTGATCCAAAAAAATATCAATCTTGTTTGTTCGGCTCATGGACAGAACAAAAAGAGGTCCGATCTTTATGAAACTTGTACAATAATCCCTTGATTGAATACAATTTTTTCTTTTGATTGGCATGGAGGAGATAAGCCCAAAATGTTTTTAATTTTCACAGGGTATCATTGTTTTGTCATAAATATAATTACATAATTACACATGTCATTTTATATTGTGTATGTACCTGTTATTTTTTTTATTTGGATACTCGGTAATGTATTCCCACGGGAATCGGGGCCTAGATAACTATATCTCGCGGGCGGAGTCACGGTGATCAGCTAGTAGCCAATAATTTCGAATCCCAAAAATTAACCATAAAGATAAAAATAAATTAATGACGCGCAGTTTTAGCAACTAATTCAGTCACTTGAAACACGACTATCTTATAGTAGACGTAGCGAAATAGCGTTATGAAAATAGTAATGAAAGCGGAAGAACTTGATACCCGCAGGAAGTTTGGCATTTATAATATTATAATTAGTTAAATTCATTAATTCCCTTTTTTTATTCATACACTACAGTTACTTATTATTAAACTGACTCGAAAAAAAAATACTTAAGGGTTTCGATATTAAAAATACTTTCTACGTATCTTTGTCAGTCGTTAATTAGTTTTTCAGTTTATTTCGTCTAATATTAATAAATAATTACACTTGATAATATTTGGAATTTATTATAGCCTTATATTATTTATTATGTAGGTACCTACATGGCATGGAATCCTTAAAAGACTTTAACAAAATAAACCTACTCCATTGTTTCTATGTTCACGTAGCTCAAGTAGAAGCTGCATAAGGTGAATTAGTCAGGCGAACAGATAGAAGCTACGTAATGCGATTAATTTGTGCATAACAACATTATAACAATATTATTGAACACAATAAAGTAGGAAAAGACATTATTGGCCCACTTTTCGCCAGTAACTACTTAGTCCCACGTATATCTTTATTGTTAATGGAAGGAGGGCTGGTAGGGCCTTAATACCAAAGTATCGTCCGTTCATCGCTCTTCTTACCGATCTTATAACTTGCACCTTCACCTTTTTTGTTCAATATGTAGGTAAGTATAAATAACTAAGTATATTATATGAGTACCTACTTAGATCTAAAGGTCCCTATGTAGGTTATTTAACGAATTATGACGGTTATACTGTGGTTATATGGTTATAGGAAAGACAGAATACTAGTTGTATATGAAGAAGCAATAAAACGATTCTTCCGTAAAAATAGAACGCAAATGCAGTGATATTAAAAGGCAATATCTTGCTGGTTGTAATGGTGCTGTTCGCGGGAGCAAGCCCGCCTCTAATGACTGGTAATTACGACCGCGGCGTAATGGACTCAGTAATGGCGGCCCGCCACAAAGCGATGCCTCCATTTTGTTTTTATTTCGTTTTTTTTTATCTCAATGTCTCGAACGATGCGTTCCGATTCGGACACTTTTTGATTTTTATAAAACGTGTGAAGTTTTTTTCTTTTTCGGGTCGGATTTGATGAATTCGTTTGTCCTTTTGTCGGGACTTCGTCGGAGGTGTGTTACTTTCGTGTTTTTCGGTGACTCAGCTAGGTTAGGACGACTCAATAAATGTGATATTTGCAGTTAGTGCGTAGCGAATGCTATTCTATTGTGTGTAGAATGACAGCTGGAATGACATCTGGCTACTACTAAATGTAAAAATTTAGGTAGCAGATAATAATATCAACTACAAGGTGTTGGCTTTAAACTACAGCCGGCAAACCCTCAGGCTTTATCTTAACACGAGCTTACGGTAATATGGCCAGTCATATGTAAGAGTTTAAATATGACCACAGGCTACCACAGTGCGACCCGTAGCCCCGGCGTATGTCTAAGAATAAAAAAAATATCCTACTTGTACCTTATGAGTCTATATGGGACAGAGGACTGTAAAAGCCCTACTCAACTCACTTGCAAGAGACAGCTCCCGGACGAGGCTATAAGGCGCACATAAACCTTTAATTACTACTAGTTAACGACAATATGGTTCCTCTCTATTTATGAATCAGCAAAGTTACTCTGCCTACTTCATTGGGGTATGAGGTGTGATTATTAGTTAAACTATCTTATACCTACTTGGTTGTAGGTACCTAATTTCCAAATATAAGCATATTAACGAATACAGTAAAGTAATTTGGCATTACCTTACTGGTATCTTAGTCATAGAAATTTAATAGCACTGCATAGCATTGTATAAAATAGTACCAGTCTATCTATACAAATGAACTTTTTTATTTCTAAGAAATACACAGAGTCATCACTATACTTCCTATTCGTACATCTATTATGAAATATTACACTCAGCGTAACAAAAATGTCTTAGCCTTTTGTGTTTAGAACAGCGATTAGGCTCTCAGGCGTGCACAGCAAAAACAACTTTCAAAGCCACAAATTATTTAAACCGATATCGATATTAAACCCACCGAGAGATATTTTTTAACGATAAGAAAAAAATATGCTACGTCACTGCCTTGACCACCATGTTCCGAGATTAGAAGTGGCTGGATAAGAAAATTTCAACACAGACCCTTCCGTTTAAGAAAATGACGAACCACACTAACCATGCCAATGAGGCTTTAGAAAGGTAGATAATAAAATTAAATAATCTAGTTTGATTGTTATGGCAGTCATTAAGTCAAACGTTAAATTTAAACCATATATATTATAAGGTAGATAAAGAAGATGTACCTTATCGTTAGCCCTTCTCTTTTGACCAACCAAACATAAGGTAAAGTCCCGATATCATAAATATCATAATGAAGCTTGTCAAAATAGAGTCAAGTCATTGATATATTTCACAGTATATCTTTTCGTTCTAATCTTTTATAAGTTAAGTTTTCTGTTTTTACAATTTTCACTTCCTTATCTATGTAACTTATCTATTATATTGCTAACTTTGTTTTATTACATCTTTTTATCGCATATTACGTTCTAATTTCACAGCTTTCTTACAGAATTCCTATTCTTCTATCTATCCTACATATTTTACAAATCAACTTGGTTACATTCTAATCTCAGTTTCAAGTGTTACATTCGCTATGTACATCTTGTATTATTTATTACATTTTGTTTCATATTTACTTACTTAAGTTCACTTTGTGTTCTCTTAATGTATTGCCATATTATACTCTATTTTGTTTTTTTTTGCAGTTTTATTGTATATATGACTACCTTCTTTTATTCTTATTTATTATTTATGTCTACGTATATAATATCATAACTAAATTGCAAAGTCAAAAATTAATATCCTGTCAGAGAGCTATGGAGAGGAGCATCCTGGGGTATACAAAACGAGATAGGAAGAGAGCAGTTGATATACGAAATATTACAAAAGTTGAAGATGTTGTAGTCAAGACAGAAACACTTAAGTGGAGATGGGTAGGCCATATGATGACCAGAAGTAAATGGACAAAAGATATAACAGAGTGGACATCCAGGTTCCAAACGAAGAGGAAGACAAAGAAAACGATGGTCCGACGACATCAAGAAAACCGCCGGGCCACTATGGCGTAGATTAACTGCATCCAGAGCAAAATGGAAAGAGCTGGAGGGGGCCTTTGTGTCGCAAGGACACGCTAACGCTACATAACTACGTATATTTTAAATATGTAATTAATGAATTTAATTAATATTACAAATGAAGTATGTATGTATTATAAATACTAATAGATAATTATAAAATAAGGAAATATTGAACAATCAATTACAAAAATTACAAAATAAAAAATTATGTTGAGTTGGCAATGAAGGTTTAAAAAAAAGAAAATATAATATCATATCATATTATATTTCAGAGTCTATTATTTTGAGGGGCTCGTGGTCTAGTGGTAACCGACATTGCAAAGGTTAAGCAACATCGACTCAGGCCGGTCTGTCGGTCTAGGATGGGTGACCATTTCTTAAGACATTGAGACCCCTCCGTGCCTCGGAGAGCACGTTAAGCCTTCGGTACCGGTTGTCATACTAAAATCTATGGCAGTCGTTAGGGGTAGTTGGAGCTCTAAATCAAAAATCCGACCGGTCTAACTACAGAACTTCGATATCTCCCATGGGTTGTGAAGGTCAGATGGCAGTCGCTTCACGGAAAATATCGAAGTTCAGCCGAATCGCAGTTAGACTGGAAAGCCGACCCCAACTGAGTTGGGAAAAGGCTCGGTGAATGATGATTATGTAATATCATATCATATTATATTTCAAAGTATAGGGCTTCATAGAAAAGGGCTTATTACTCAATCACTGATTATTTTGATGACAAAGAAAAATGGAAATGAGTTGCTTGATCCTCACTTAAACTATTTAGGCGCGACTTTATAACGTCGCTTATTTATCGTACTTGTTTTTTATTAATTTTTTCCTTTGACAACTATATGTAAATGTTAGCTCGTTATGTACCTACTTAATATTGTAATTTCATACTATTAGAAAAAGAGTGGCAGTGAGTTTTATTGCCAGGTTCTTTCTCTCAGTTTCTACCTATTGTTTTGCAAATCTGGCAGTAAATGTAAGTTTAGAAGCAATTTAGACTATCACTGACTGACTTTCAAAAGTGTTACCTTGTAACCCACTTGAATAAACATATTTTTCATTTTCATTTTCAGTATGCAGGATACCTATAACCGATATACTTTGTACCTACCTACTGTAAAAAAGATCATCTTATTAAATAGGATTTTTTATTACGATTATATCTAGTGCAAACCAGAGGAGGCAATGCACGTGCACCTACGTCCATTGCCGAGCACACCTACAATATTAAAATATACGGTTATATCTCGGTACTTAGGTAATTCCAAGTAACAAGATCCTTTTTTCAGACAGATAATAATCGATTCTACCACCCTATCTTTAGACTTTATGAATGTATATCTATAGGTTACGTGGAAGTCAGTTAAAGTTAATAACTTTGTTATGTCATTGTGGAACTGATTAAAGTTTGTCTATGAAAGTAAAAGTAATGAGTAAGAAGGTACTTATTTATAATTAATTAAACCTTTTCCTTTTATAATATTTACAAAAAAATGCGCTTCTATAGGTAGGTACCTACCTAATAGGTACCTACCTACATATACATACATATGAACATAATGCTTATTCGCTATATTGTAATATACTTCAGAATTGATTTCGTGCTCAAAAAAATAATCTAAAGCAGAAATGAAATGAAATGAAATGATTTATTTATTTGTATAGGTCACTAAATGGCTCTTACAAACTTCAGTAAGTATTTAAAATAAAAAATGTCATAGCTTCTATATTTACATGTACTGCCAGATTCGCAAAGCAATAAGTAGAACCGAGAGAAAGAACCTGGCAATAAAACTCTCGGTCACTCTTTTTCAATAATTTACTCATTTACACATTTTTTAAGACTAAATGTGGACGAATGTACATTGGTCTCGTGTCAGAATCAAAAAGCGTGTAAAATGCAAAAAAAAATTGTTTGTCACCTATGTACAAAATATGCAACAATTACGGCATTTTAGGAGGCGGCTGCACCATGCTCAAGCCAGACACTTTTATCATTAAGGTAATCAACTGTCTTATAATATGCTTTTTGACATAAAGTGGTCTTTATAAAGGTTTTAAAATATAACAAACTTCAGAAGTGAAGATTATAGAAGAAATTGATTTTAAAAGATCACGGAACACGCATATGAAATTCCCGTTCATATCCACCATTTTAAATCTTAGAACATTAAAAAAAAAGAACTCGCAGTATTCATTAGTCGTTATTGAAAGCTTACTGGGCTGGCTTTAATACATTCGATCTAGTACAGCCTATCTATGGTGTAGTTTTGTTTTAAATTTTGTAATTACTTCTCTCTGCGTAGTTTTTTTTGTACCTACATACGACTAATTCTATTCAAAATGGCTGCTTTTGTTATAAAGCAATGTAATTAATAAGTAATATAATGTTAGATGGCGCTTTATTGTTGCAGACAACGGCGGCAGTTGATCATTAGGCCCTGTTCGATGTAATTTCGCTTTATAATACAAATTATACGTATTTAGGTACTTACCAGTCTGTCCTACTTTGGGACTAGTCCCATCCACTGTGACTACTAACTTCCTATACCTACGCCATGATCTACAGCAGTCATGAACCATGACTCACCCATCTCCCGCGTTAGTCTTTTCTTGTTTCCAAAGTGTCTTGTTTCCAAATGGTCAATCTATGTAAAAAAAATCATCCAAATCTGTTTAACGGTTTACGAGTGATTGAGTAACAAACATCTAAGTATAATTCCTAAATATTTTCACTCACTTTTACATAAGGGCCTAGACCGCGCACGGATAAAGTCGATTTTGAGCGACAGCAGCGCTATTGTTGCCCGAATCATCCGACGGGCGGGTGAATGACCCAGAGAGCGCGATTTTGAAAATGTTTTGCGACAAACGTTCCACGTTGAGTTATTGTTATTGAAGTTGAATATTTACAGCATAACAAAAATGTTGAATTATTGGAAATAAACGACTGCCTATTTGTAAAATATTCCAAGAGTAGTTTTCGTTATAAAATGATCCTAATTACTAGATAAATAAATAAGAGTAGTTTGAGACACAATTTTTATGATTTTCTATTTATAATAAACAATCAAGAGCAGGTCCGGACTGACCTTTTTGTATTCTACTTACCTAAAATTCCAACTACGAGTACCTATGTATTTATTTGTAATTTTACTACCAAAGTTTATTCTTATTTCGTAAAATTTTCATTCAATAAAATAATTGCAAATTCAGTAGGAAGTACGGTCGAAATAACATCACGCCTTTCCTCGCTAGTGTTTATATCTACGCAAGGAAATGTGCCTATTGCGTAAACTCAAATACTTTTTGCTTACGATCACCTCGCAATCTAAAAAATCTTCTAGGGTTGTACAAAAAATTGTCAATAAATGAAACACAAGTATAAAAATGGTTCATATAATTAAAAGTAAACAAAATATGAGTCGCCACCTAAAAAGCGTGCTAGGGTTGTACAAAAATTAGTTATAAACAAACATGAAATTTATAAATTATTCATATACTTAATTAAACGAAAGTAAACAATAACAAAATATGAGTTTAAGAGTTTCTAATGTTTTTTTCATTTTAATGATTACTGATCAAATTCTGATTTCTACTAATTTGATGATAAAATCAATTGCTATTGCAAAACCTATCAGAATGAAAATGTTACCAGCTGCCCGATTCACGTAATAAAAACCGTAGCGTAGTGACTTAAAAATGTCACTTCGCACACTTTTTAACCGACTTAAAAAAAGAAGAAGATTCTCAATTCGCTGTATTTTTTGAACCGATTTTGATGATTTTTTTTTTTATTTGAAAGCTGGTGATCCCGTGTGGTCACATTTTAATTTCATTAGGATCGGACCTTGGGTTTACACCAGGTAACTCTTCAAAATCGTATAGGAATTGTATAGAAATTGAGCTATTGGAAGATTTATGACAATCCAAGACTAGATAAGTAAGTGCGTTAAAAACAGAATACCAAAAGGCGATTTCTAAGTTTCTAAGTTAAAACGACGTTTGAACTGGCGTGTTTACGTGAATCGACCTGGCTGGGTAGTTAAGTTACCTCAGTCTCTTTCAAAATCATTAGACGTTCTTCTCTTTCAAAACACGTAAAGCTCTTTCTTTCCTGTCTTTCATAGCCTCTATGACATTGGGCGGGTCACGAATAGGCATGCTTCGTGACTGCCGAGGATCAACTAATTCTGGAAGGAGGCAATCGTAATAAAATCTAACTAATTTCATCTCCATTTTCACCTTCCAAAATTTGTCGTCCTTTTCTATAATATAAACTTTCATAGGTACAGTAGCACCAAACCAGATGCCAAGCATGCAAACGTTTCTTTTAGTTATATGTAGCTGTCCCTGAATTTGGAAATACCAGTAATGATTTTTATTTATGACATAACCCTTGGAAGCCTTGTCCTTAACCCAAAAGGTATGTTTGGCCATTGCTTCATCAAGAGTCATGCCAGCTAAAGAATGTGGGCACTTAATTTCAATTAAACCGTTTGCATAAATGCCATCTGGTGTAGTACCAAGAAATTCATATTGATCGTCGACGAACAAACCGCAACCTTGTATACTAATATTCTCTTGAATTTCTAACTGTCTAATTGCAGTTTCTTCGTTTTCGATACCGTACCGTACAGCAGGCAAACTGGAGATATTACTACCATAAACGATTTTACAAACAAGAGCAGCACAACTTGTGCTCTCTCGTTTTTTACAAACTTCCCCGAACGATGATGAGGTTAGTAATTTTCTCCTTGTACTCATCCACTCAGCACTACTTCTTTGCAAATGGGTCGACCTTTCAAGCTCCTCTCTTTCAGCACAAGACAACTTTAAATCAACTAAAAAAGATGACTTGGCTTTCTCATATAATTCTGGACTCAGATCAGGTTTTTCGCAGTTTGGTCCATAGTGAGCGTCTTTCGATACAGCGCTGTGGCTTTTTTTCAATCTTAATTTAGGTTTAGCAATTAAACGGTTTCTACGATTACTATTTTCCACTTTCGCGATCAAAGGATTAGGACTAGATTTAAATATGACTTCATGAGTTTTACTATGAATCGATCCCGTATTAAAAGACACAACAGCAGCTGCGCATCGGCCCGCATAAGAACCACGGGAAGAATAATTTACACGCTTACCCCCAACTAATTTGGCAATTACTCCGTTAAAACTTTCAACTATATTACTTGTGCAATTATGAATTAAACTTCTAGAATGATATGACAGTCTTTTACTTAAAATTTCTACCGCGTCCATTAATC
Organism: Nudaria mundana; assembly: GCA_963556515.1. Lineage (NCBI taxonomy): Eukaryota > Metazoa > Arthropoda > Insecta > Lepidoptera > Erebidae > Nudaria > Nudaria mundana. The sequence goes on along the minus strand of OY748305.1, from coordinate 2,539,202 downwards.
CGCATCCAACAATTGCTGGAAGTAACCCAACAGGTTCTATTCGACGAGTGTCAGGTCTACAAAAATACTCCTTGCAATGTTGGTGATTACCAAATACGTGTTGTGGACCATTTAGAATATCTTCACTAAGATTTTTTATTTTTTCTTCGAGTGACTGATTTTGATCCCCCCAATATTTAATCGCGCATTTTACACCCGTTCTTAAACGCAAATACCTTTCTTTTAGGAATTTCCGCAACTCGCAAGGATACTTAGTGTCTTTCGACAATTTCTCCAAGCTATTGCAGTAGTTTCGTAAAAGATGATTTTTGCATTCAATTTTCTCTACTATTAAATTATCGTACGGACGCGAATCTAATATTTTTTTATAAGTACTGGAATCGCCGTCTGCTACAAATTTATTATAAATTACACCGTGATCAACAAAGGAACGTTTAAACCCCTCAACTATAATGGTCGATTCCATCCCGGTAGATGATCCTGAATAATTCTTGAAACAATGGTGTTCCGGGGGCTGACTGTTGTTCTTTGCGGCTCGTGCACAGACTACGCAGTATTTATTTTTAACTCCAAAAAACAATACTTTATTAGTTTTAATGCCAATTATCGCAGCTGCGCCGGATAAGGCGGAAAATTTCTTACCATAAGATCTCTTGCTCCAACAACCGTCAACAGCAACAGATATTAATGGTGTACCATTTTTATCAACACTACCTATAGACACTGCGTACTCCGCTTCTTCCTTGACAGCTTCTGCCATGGAATGTGCTGCTGTCTTTTCCCACCAATCGCAAACCGTATTATTAATTTCATTGTACAATGAAGGTGACATGATTGGTAGGGCTACTGCGGCACTTAATGTTTTTAACTGAGAGTAGCTCCCACCAGATGATATGATACCAGACACAATTTGATGATTCACTTCCATGCTATCTTCTTTCTTTTCAACCAAACACACAGTAAATTTCATATTACGCATACTACATTTTAAGATGAGTTTTGAGTCCAGACCAACTTTTACTTCACCTATTATACTGAGGTAACTTAACTTACAATCCATTGGACCGTGGTCCCCTATGGCCTGAAGAGCTTTAAAAAAAAAAGAAATATCCACTACTCTACGCCCAACTTCCACTTCATCCACCTTTCCCTCTTGACGGTTGTCAATAACTAGTTCCTGTAAAGAAAGATAATGGCTTGATTTTTATTATAAAAAATAATTCAAAAGGTATGGGCCAAATTTCTTCAAACATAGCTAAGAACTCCCTTAGAATACATCTTTGAAACACAGAACACTAGATCAAAATCTTAAACGTTTTTATCAGTCTTCGTCAATTATGAAAGTGAATAAATAAACATAATAAAAAACTGGTTGCTTGTAAAGTCGGTTTAGGACGATAATTTTATCGGATAACGTCATAATATTATTCTCCATCGCTTGTACTGCGCTCTCGCGCACTCTGACCCTAGCGTGACATAATGTGACACTTTTTTGTGCGTGTTGCCGGTGTTCATCGATTTATAAGACGTTATCACGTCATAAATTTAATAAATCCGACTATATGCATAAAAACTCAAAAGGTAAAAAGAAAACAAGTCTACGGTCTTGAATTATGTTACATAAAAATAAATAAGAACACTATTGTAATAAATCGAATTCAACAGTTGAGACCCATTGAAATCCTCACAGGCTCGAAGATATTCCTGACTAGCTAAATATTTCTTTAGAAATAGGCCCCGACTGCTAAATACGCTATATTACAATGGTGTTGTTATTTATTTTTATTACACATTTTCATTTTTTAATCTGTCGGGTTTTAACATTTTTATTGTTTATTTATTTATATTCATAACTGACGAAGACAAATATAAAAGTGCAAAAGAATTCATACAATATTATGTTCGTGATGAACAGAAATTATAAATTTCCTTTACGCTATACGTATTGGTTTTTTATGGCGTCACTTATTCTATGTCACTCGGGCTTAGAAGACAATTCTAATGATACTAAAAACATTAAAATCGGTTCAATAATTTTGAACTTATCGTGCCACAAAGATATATTACTTAGTATACATACATACATACGTACACCAGTCGCGTAAAAGATAATATTTTACAAAAAAAATTCTTGATTTTGGTAAAATACGAGATTTGAACGTGAATTTTCTTTTGAGAAAGTAATTGAGAAGTATGTGTTTGTCTCACAATGAAAATAATAAATATTGCAAAAAAAAACTGTAGGTACTGAGATTTTGTCTTCGCCCATCACTAGCTAGTTTGTTTATTTATGTAACAAGTCTACAAGAATTACGTATAACAACTTACCTCTATACAGCGTGTAGCAGTGTTGCTCGGAGTCTCGGCCTGAAGGTTTTCTTCATTTTCAGTACTGGAAATATTATTCATCAATATCCACTTTTTATTTATTTTGTAATTTTTGTACAACCCTACGCCAGGCACGGCGCGCGCGCGCCCGTGCAATTTCTGATAGGAAACATACCTACTTCCACATATTTAGACATGATGAACATGAAAACTAATAATACTGTAACTAATAATAGTGTAAGCAAACTCATTGCTTTGAAATACATAAATATATGAAAACTAATACTATATTATGTAATAAAATTTATTATTATGAAAATTGTTCCTATAGAAATTGACTTTATTACTTATATAGATATTGAAATTACGTAATTATTACCTACTGGACATTGTAATTTTTCTTCTTAGACTGACATACCTAATTGTGTACCTATCTAATTACATGTCAAATCAATATTTACATGCTGTTGTAGGTATATGTCTGAATCAGGCGATCTAAATCATTGTACCTATTTGCTTTGTAATGTACCTACCCTGTTCAAAATGCAAATAGATTATATTATTATTACTACTAAGACATGATAAGCATACACACAAATAAAAGTAATAAAACTAGGATTTTTACTTGACACTAACACAAATCTAGTAAATTTTTTCTAGGTATTTAGGACAAGACGTAGTCAAGTAGGCAGGTAAATAAATAAGTAGGGAGGAACTTACATTTTATTCCGAGATCTTTTGGCTTTCACGTTTTTATAATGCGTACTAAATTTTCTTTTCGCTGGCATGGCACTCAGCAAATTATCCTGCGAAAAGAGACCCTCGATTACCAATTACGTTTATGATACCTATTGCCTTTATCATGTTGAAAAATCTATGTATGTCGTGCAGAGAACTATATACCCCGCCAGTTCATATCTCGAGAAAATAAGGTGGGCAGGGCTTTGATTGTTTCAAGCCTGAATTGATACCTACTTTACAAGGTTCATAAAATGACCTACGCAACAAAGTAAATAATTTTGTATTTCTTACGATTTATATCTAGTTCCATCATGGTTTTCTTTCAGACTTTCATTATATCGGTACTTTCTATTTACTGAAAGTAAATTAGTTATAAAAATATTGTACTTACAGTTTTTCACAAAAAACACAAATTCACAACACGTAATTTTGCTGTAGCATCCGACACGCGTGGAGTCACTTTGAAATTCTATGGCGCACTGGCGATTAGTTACGACGATCGTTCTATCGGGACGCGTTTGAATTTGCATACATTTTTCTATGGAGAATTTACGTAAAACATATCTAGATTTTAGGGCTTTAAAAGGGGAAGTCTTTGTTTGTAAAGGTACAAAAAAAAGTACATGGTTATATTTATTGGCTTTTTCAGTGTTCAAAAAGTGTTTCTTTTTATCAATTTGTGTTGATTTATTGGGTTAAATCTGAAAAATACGAAGGCAGGTTTTCGAATTTTTTCTCAATTTTGTGCGTTTGTTGACGTTTATTATATAACAACTACAGGGTTTTAAGAGTTAAAATTAGCACTAACATCATTTTTGGTCTTTCATTTTAATATATACAAATTATCGTTGTTATTAATCATATGTAAATAGGTTAAATATGAAAAATCGTAACACTCTTTTCGGTGATTTTCACGATCTGGGCCCATAAGTAATAATAATATTATAATAAGTAGGATGGTAGGTGAATCCGAGACGCCCAGGGACTTTAATTGGCTGTGCCACAGCGGCTAGCACGTAAGATTTGGTTGCCTTTCATCAACATTTCATCGCAAGGCAACAGGTTTCAAATTTAGTATTCAAAATTATAATATAGATGCTTATTTAATTAAATTAATTCAGCCATTTTGGACATAACCCACTTTCTAGAGAGCCCGGTGACGGCAATAGGCTTGTCCCCTATTACATGGGACTAAAAATACTGGCAAATTGTGGGTGTATAATGCGCTTCTGCCTACCCCTTCGGGAAAATAGACGTGATATGTGTGTGTGTGTGAGGATGGTAGGAACTAGGTAAAGTATTTTACTGTACCTGTAGCTATTGAAAACCGTTAAAAACTATTTTAATTTAAACCATAGATACTTAATTTAAATTTTATGACCATAAACAACGTGCGGGAACCCGCGGGCGCAACATTTTGATTTAATTAAACGAAGATAAATCAAACTTCGATAGGTAGTATCAACTTTTTTCTGAAGACTTTATTAGAGTTTGATATCGCGTACAAATATAATTACGATCACTCGATAAGTGTATAGAGTAGGCAGTAAATTTTGAGGCATCCATTTCCATAATTGGCCTGAAACTATCTTTTCTTCTCTTTTCTTTGTTTCACTAACTTTAATGTGTTTAATCCTCAGAATACACCAGATACCGCCAGCGCGCTTCAAAGTGAGGCCCCAAAAACTGCCACTGGAAATACCTTCTAGTGTCACCAGAGACGCCCGTAGCAATGGACATGGGAGCGGCCGCGGTCTCGCGGAATTAAAAACGGCCCCAAAAACTACCTACGCTGCAACGGCGTAGTTTTGATTAGTCGCACACGGCGCGTCGAGTTAAATTCTATTATTGTCAACAAATAAATAAATAATTCCATAGATATTATATTTTTAAATAAAATATGAATATAATTAGGAACCGTAATTGAGCTAACAACGTTGTATGAGCGGGAAGAGTGACACTGTAAGTATTGTTTTTGGACACAGTACTAATGGAAATCTCATTGTTTTTTTTATTATTTTTATATTTATTCTGAGGTTTAATCTTATCTGTAACGCAGTTTAAAAAATACTCAGCCATATTTATCTATTAAAACATCTCCACGTAAAACTGAGAATAAACTTTATATTTTGACATAAGTAACTTACTTTATCGCCCTTAGATTATACATATAAAAATACGACACAATAAACATAATTACTTAAACGAACTGAATGCCTACTTAAGATAAGAGATGTCGGTGTTTTTAATTAAAGTTAAATACTGACCCAGTAAAAGAGTTGATTGCTCATTTTAAAGTTTTTAAATGTTAAATACTAAAAACATTTGGACGTACAAAATAATATTTTTAAATACCTCTGTAACTAATCGGCGGACAAGCGATTTTGTAAAGATAACGCTGTCGCCGCCAGCTTGCCATATTAAAGTTTATGTTCGGAACTCTTTGCATTTCGAAATTTAAAAAGTTATAATGAGATACGTAAGTAATTTTTAATTTAACATATTTTATCAAGGACATAATTAACTAAACGTAAATTATAAAGAAGTGTCCTCAATTCGACGGTATACAAAAGGGAATTAAAATTTGCACAGAGAATAGCATTGTTCTATGTGCCAATGTTAGGATGCGGGGGCCAGCCCATAATTGCCGTAACTAGGAATTTTAATATTTGCCAGTCTAGTCTATAGTCTACTGATCGGCTCCAGTCAAAGGTATAGGTCACTTTGGAACAGAATTCATTGGTTAAATTGTAATGAAAGAGTGCTACATGAAGCTTCAGAACGAGCAAAATTGCACACAAAGGAAATTCTTGCTTTATCGTGTGAAGCCCTTATACCGTTACTTGACCCCTTTATTTCCTTTCTGCTGAATGGATTTTTATGCAGTATTCACCAATAAATAGAATTTTAATTCGCTTCAATTTTCGTTGTAATTTCTGATAGGTTTAATTAACCGAAACGAAACGGGGGCGGTTCACTAGGTACCATTTTTTTCATACGTGAATTGATGAAATTTTTACATCTCCAGACTCTTTTCTTAGATTTTTTTATTGAAGAATGAAGCTGGCAAAGGCAATTTGCTTTCCGTAAGTGGTGAGGTGTGTCCAATCGATTCTGTTACAACTTCGCAGCGGGGGTTTGATTCCCCGGCATACCACCTATTTATAGCCAGAGACCTGAAGTCTTATTTTTAGTTTTATATCTGAGTTTAGGTTAGTTCAAAGGGTAGGTACCTATTCAGTTGTGGAGGTCATTTGTTTGTCTGATTGCCGTGAATAGGCTCTCTACATAGGATCACTACATACTCGTATTATATAAGAATTATATTATGTTATCTGTGATATAACATATGTATACTTATGTAATTAAAAAAATGTAGTAACCAGATCTAGTAAGTCGGTTACTAGATCCAGGAAGAGGGCCTTCAAACGAGCCCAGGCTTGTTCTTGCCCTTAGACTACCAAAAAGATTCTGAGATGAAAAGAAGAAAATTTCCCTTGCCTTTCCCTCTCTCTCTGATCTATACTTATGGCATGACATTATGTAGCTTTTGTGGTGTAAGTAAGTACTTAACACGGCGTTTTTTTTTAAATTCGAGACAAACCCAGTCTTTAATATAATAGACCCGAAATATCCTATAACCTAGCAGACAAATTAAAGTCACAGCTAAAATGTACCTAAAATTTCATCTAATGATAATTACACCGTAAAGTTGGAATAAAAAGAAACGACTTTATTCTTTTCCGTGGTGTAGGGTATTAATAATATGGAAACACACGCAAGGTATTATAATAATAAAAAGTAATTGGTAGTGCGGCGCATGCGCGGCGCCGAGGGGCGGGGCCCGGCGCTAATGCACCTCGATTGTGCGCCTGATCATAGGGTATGTGCGTGCGCGCCCTAGCGAGCAAATAGTGATGTGTATATATCTACTATACGATTCATATAATCGATGCTTTTTACGACCAGCTGTCCTGTCACAACCAGCATTGACAACGTTTGTCACGTGATCGAAATTAAGCTGCGATATAATTAGCTGAATATGAAAATCGACGGAAATTGACAGAAAATTTTAAGGCATAAGGCCGGTTATTTCCTTCTGTCAAACTGCAAACACATATTAGAAATATCGTTAATTGCGTTGCGAATATGACATTACGTTATTTATTTTGTTGGTTCCATGTAAGAGCTAGCTAGCAAATCTTTCCTTGACCCGGGAATGGACGAGGAGGCTTACAAACGTCAGAAAGTGTGTAATAAAAATAACAATGCTTCTACATTTATGTGAACTACTAGGTTTGCAAGGCAATAGATAGAATCTGTGAGAAAGAACCTGGCAATAAAACTCACGGCCCCTATCGCTGATAGATACGTACGTAGCATATCTGTCAACAGACAACCGCATGTCGATATAAATGTATCGATATAAAAGTGAAATATTCAGTCACATCACTACCGGTACCCTCAAGGCGCATTCGTCCCTGCTCGCTTTAATACGGAGATCACGACACGCGAACGACTACCATTCGACGGATGAACAAAAACTGTCTGAGGACTCGAAATAGTCATTTTAGATCTTATCTGTCTGTAGCACTGAATATTTTATTGAATACACAATCATGTATAGTTTACACATTGTCTTTACAATTTTAATTCTGATTCAGACGGGTCGGATTGCAGAAATTGTAGGTACCTTCATACGTAGTTACATATGTTCTTGGCTGTTGTTGTCGTCGTTCCAACAACGGCAACTGGCTTGCAATGTGGAATCCAACAAAAATACTGGTGAAATGTGAATGTAAAATACACGCCCGCCTGCACTGTGAATCAGGCGATAATGCAATACAACCACAGATATCGATAAAATACTATTTATAATACTATTTTTATTACGTATTTTATCGACATCTGTGAATAGAACTTAGTAACTATTGTAATGGCTGATTATCAACAACAATGTAACAGGTTATGGACCTTCAAAATGTCGGCTATACACATTAATCGCAAACCATTAATTGTATCTCAATTTTTTTTTTCATTCATACATAAATAAATAATTAAAATAGTAACTAAAACGGGCGAAATTTCATTAAGCATTAACTCGGCGATATCGGAGTTCGGATTTAAGTTTTATTACTTTTTCGGCGGTAAAATGAGAGAAGCTAGTGTTTATAGGCGGGGAGCTAGCCCTCGTATTCGTAAATACATTTTAATAAGCATTGAAACTGATATTTTTCTATATTTATTATTATTTAAAATGTATTTATTAAGTACAGATTTTAATTTCTTTGATTTTATTTTATTTGGTTTTGTTTCATTTGTCTACTTATTTTATTTAAAACATCATTATAATGCGGATGTAAATTCAGGTGAGCTTGCAAGTGCACCAAGTGGTCTTGTACGGTGCCCACATTGTCCCCAAGCCCGTTTTTTTAAAGGTGAACGCGGACTGAAAGTACATTTTGGAAAAATTCATAAAGTACAAAATGTATCTTCAAACGCGTCTACGATATCCCATTTTTTTCTAAATCAACAAGAAAATTCTGATAATATCGAAATTCCCTTTTGGCAAAGGTTAAGTACCATGAAAAATTCTATACCGGTTTTAAAAAGAATCCCCCGAGGTGCGAGACCCTCTGTGGCTCAATGTTTAGCCTCCTGCATTGGTCAAGTAGTCCGGGAAAATACCTTTAGCGCTTGGGAACAAATGTTAACCTTCCCTTATAGAATCCTACACGTAAAGAAAAGGCCGTTGACATCTTTGACGGTCCAAATCAAGGAAAATTGTACAAACAATTTTAACATTTTAAATTCAAATTCAATCCACATTTCGGCCCCTGATTATTCTCAGGCCAAGAAATTAAAACTTGTAGAGAATAAAGTAAGGGAAGGCGACATCAGTGGGGCGGCAAGGCTACTTTTTAGTAGCGACGTGTTGGCTCCTTATTCTGTAGAAACTTTGACGGGCTTGCAGAGTAAGCACCCACCATCTGCAGCTGACCTTTCTTTCCCTGATCCTCCAAACAACGATACAGAAAATCTTGAGACTACTGCCAAGGATGTGCGCACAGCTGTTGACTCCTTTCGTTTTGGATCAGCTGGTGGACTTGACGGCTTGACACCACAGCACCTTAAGGATCTGTTGTGTCCGAGCGCTGGGGAAGCTGGTGATGCACTTCTGAGGGAGCTAACAGCTCTAGTCAACCTCATGCTCTCCGGCAATGTGGACAGTGGCATCACAGATATTTTGTATGGGGCCAATTTATGTGCCCTTAACAAGAAAGATGGTGGCATTCGTCCCATTGCCGTAGGTAGCACTTTGCGGCGTTTGGCAGCCAAAATTTGTTGTCGTTTTTATAGTACGGAGCTTACTACCAAATTTCAGCCCTTTCAATTAGGTTTTGGTTCAAAAGGAGGTTGTGAGGCCGCAATCCATGCGCTTGCAACATACCTTGACAGTAGCGAAGATGGAGAGGTCATCTTGAAAGTTGACCTGAAAAACGCCTTCAACTCTGTAAACAGGGACACCTTGCTGACACAGGCCAAATTAGAAACCCCCAAAATATTTAATTTTCTTTGGCAATGCTATAGTCAACCAACAAAATTAATTTATAAAGACCACCTTTTGAATTCAGCCGTTGGATGTCAGCAAGGTGATCCGTTGGGACCTGTAATCTTCAGTTTGGCCATTAACCCAATAATTCAAAAAATAAAATCCAAATTTAACATTTGGTATCTAGACGACGGGACTTTAGGGGGAAAAGTAGAGACAGTTTTACAAGATTTAGCCCTAATAAAGAACGAGTTTCAGTCAATTGGCTTAGAACTGAACCCGAATAAATGTGAGATTTTTATATCTGAAAACACAGATAAATTAACAACAATCTCCAAATTCAACTGTCTGGCCCCCAACATAAAAGTTTTGGACAAAACTTCTTTACGCCTCCTAGGGTCCCCGATTTTAGAAGATGGCTTTTCCTCTTTTATCGAGGAAAAAATTCAAAATTTTGATCAGGTTATTGATAGTCTATGTCAGTATACATTCAGCTTTCACTATTCTTCGTTTTTGTCTTTTCATACCCAAATTTACACATGCCCTCCGTTCAGGACAATTTTGGAAAAATGTAGAAATTTTGGGCAGACTAGACAACTTAATACAAAATTCTTTGTGTAAAATTTTAAATGTAAATATTAATGACCGGGCCTGGGTCCAAGCGTCTCTTCTAGTTCGCTTGGGCGGGCTAGGTATTCGTAGAGTCACAGATGACAGTCTGCCAGCATTTCTGTCGTCGGTCCATAGCACCGAAGAATTAGTCAGGAAAATTTTGTCAAATACACTGATTGATTCCGAGGTGCGATGCAAGACCGATGCCATAAATGCTTGGAGGATGTCTTGCCCCGACACTGACCTGCCCTCACGCCTAGGCTCACAGCGACTGTGGGATTCACCGCTCTGTAAATTGAGAATTAATACACTAATTCTTCACTAACTTCTGTCAATATTTCAGAGCGTGCACGCCTACTGGCTGTTGGAGAATGGGAGTCAGGTTTATGGATCCAGACGCTCCCATCACCCAACATCGGTACAATGTTGGACGACACTACCTTCCGCATTGCCACTTGCCTTCGGCTGGGTACACCTTGTATATCCCCGTATCATTGCACCTGTGGAGTAGCCGTCGATAATCTGGGACACCATGGCCTTTCTTGTAGCAGAAGCGCAGGTCGTATACCTCGGCACGCTATTCTAAACGACATAATTCGTAAGGCTCTTTCCACCGCAGGTCTTCCGGTCGTACGTGAACCAAATGGTTTAGCACGAAGCGATGGAAAGAGACCGGACGGTATGTCGTTGCTACCGTGGAAGATGGGAAGGCCTTTGGTGTGGGACGCTACATGCGTTGACACCTTAGCACCTTCACACCTTCCAAGCACATCCGGATGTGCCGGCGCTGCTGCTGCATCGGCTGAAGGCTTTAAACGGCGTAAATATGCTAACCTAGCAGGTGATTACATATTTGGGCCGTTTGGGGTTGAGACACTGGGGTCATGGGGTCCGAGTGCTCACCGCCTTTATAGAGACATTGCTAAACGCCTAATCGATGCTTCTCAGAAGGCTGGCTATTTTCTGGCCCAAAGAATAAGTATCGCCATCCAACGTGGCAACACAGCCAGCATTCTGGGAACCTTCCCAGTCGGCAATGACGCGGAGGATTTTTTAAACGATATTTTGTAATGTAAATATTTTTAGTCTATAATTATGTTTATTTTGTATACTGTAATTCTTATTGTAAATCATTATAATATAATTATGTATTTTTTTGTCTGATTTGTATTTGTTAATATAGGGTAACTTGCAATGTCGTATTAGTGCAAGCTGTAAAGCTATATTGCAAAAGTGATAATAAATAAATAAATGAATAAATAAATAAATAAAAGTAGTCTTTATTTTAATTGAAATATTAACCGTTTTGCTTCAATTTAATACGGTAATAAAGGCTATTTTTTAAGAAAAGTAAGTCCACGTGGGAGGAGCTGCTTCACCGCTGACAGCTAGTTAGTTGTCACCATACAATCGCACACACCTGCCGTTGTTAAGTTTCAATTGAATTGAAAATGTAAATTGTTAATATGCTTATCATGTACGTACTGACATTTGCACATGTAAGTACCTTCGATATTCCTGTATTCACTAATGTCGTTGACAATCGGTTGGACTATAGCGAGTGCATCGGAGACAATAAAGATCGGTACAGTCAATTTATTGTGTCTGCCAAATAATTACACCCTATTATGTACCACAATGTATGTATGCACACAGCCGCTGTGTCCAAAGACCCATAAACTACACTAAAATCTATTGGGAAAACTAAAAAAGCGGCTTCTGCTGCATCAGCTAGTTAAAAATGAACTTAAATGTCTCATTTTCTATTTCATCTTGGTTTTATTTAAAAATAATTTCTCAAACCCGCTGCTGCACTCAACCAGTGTTAAAATTTCTCATTGTAAAAATATTTCAACTTCATTACAACAATTAGCAGAAACAAATTGCGTACCTGATCCTTTGAGTGCAATTACATGTTCTAATTACGACAATTAAGTACAGCGGACATCATTGTCGCAAACTACCTTGTTTAATTGTTTAACTGATGGATTTCTTGTTAAACAATTATTGTTTTATAACTTGTGGTAACTAATTGGGTCTGCTCAGGTGGCGCATTGACCCTGGACGACTAGAAATAACAATTTAAAAAAAAGTTAAAGATATAATTTTCAGTAGGAATAGAATTGTGTGCTCCATTAACCAAGATCCTCGCCACGACCCAAATTTTCCAAATGGAACATGATGAACAAACATGCTTGTACACTATTCCACAACTTTTGTGTTCTGACAGTTCTGTATGTGCACTAACAGTGAAGTAGAACACCTTTGATAATGTTGAATAGCAAAACCGGTCGATAAAATAAATATAATAAAGTTGTGGAATAGTGTACCAGTTACGTTTGTTCATTATGAGGTTCTAGTTTCCATCAAGTGCCAACAATCGAAATTATAAACTACATTTTCCAAATAGATTTCTAAATACTCACCAGAAAGGTTTACGTTTCAATGATGAATAAGGAAGTTCGATTTTTGCAGAGCGCATGCCAGGTGGGTTTTTAGGTTACCTCTGGCGCTCCGTAAATCTGGTTTCCAGACGTTCTCATACCGAACAACGTCTCTTGTCCTGCACCTGGAGCTAGTTAGGAATAACAAGTTCTTCTGTGCGGGACTATCAACTAATGCAAGCATTACCTTGACATTGACGAAATCATCGATCAATGGAGCCACGTTTTTAAAGAAAGAATAAATAGAATGATAAATAAGTAATGCAATTTTATTGCTCACTTTGTTGACGATTACTTACGATTCGAGTCGTTTGAGTTCAAGTGTGCTATAGTGTACCCATTCTTATTGTAAATAAATTCCTTATTTTTTAAAAAGTGTTCTATAGCGATTATAATTTTATAAAGTTCTTGCTTTAAATAAGTAACAAATTATGTATCTGTCTCCTAGACTACTCGGCGGGTACAAAGCGTCTGAAAATAATCAAAGTGATTCGTTAATTACTTGAGTTTATCTGTAGTCACCATTAGCGGGTTCTTACTAAACCCACGCGGTTTAATAATTGATACTGACACTTGGGGTATGGTCTAAGTATTAGGAGAATAAGCGATTTTGTTACTTTTGTAATAACAGCCCACCTGTAACCTACGGACCCTTGTAACACTAGTAGAAGATTTTTTGTTACTACCTGAGAAGGCATAGAAAAAATCCGGAAAGGGGAAAACTGAGGCGAGGAGAGCAGAGTGAGATGATGTCACAAAGCTCTCACATACTATCTGTTACACAGTACTTACTTAACTTGTTGACGTCAGTCAAGAGCCAGGTTGTTAAATACCGGTCAACCCGGTACTTACGTCCTGGAAAAAATGAATTTTGATCGGGTCGGCTACAAAGCAAAATGTCTATTGACTAACACTAGTGACCCACAATTTAATCCACATTTTAAAATGAAAACAAAAATTGTTTTAATTACGTCTTTCGAGAATGTCTAACAGTATATTGGCTACGAAGCAAACCGTCCACAATACATAACTATTGTTGAATGACAATCGACAATCGGAAACAGTGTGGGATAGGACTAATTACACCTAACTACCTACTACATAATGCTTTAAGGGTAATGTATATTGGTCTAACTTCTAAAACGACAAGAGGCGAACTTATCCTGGTTATACTTTAGGTCAACCAGGATATCTTCCAGGTTAAACCAAAGTCATAAAGCCTGGGTGGATTGGTCCTAAAGATCTTTAATAGTACCTAGAACTTATATGTTTCGCTAATTTAAAAAAAAACCATAGGTGTTAAAAAATACGATCGAGGTTCTCGCTTGCATTAGACCTACAGCCTTACCTATCGAATATGATTCGAAACACGATATGAGATTTAATTCAACAACATTATCTATAGTAAAGTAACTGTTCTTAATCTATGGTTCGTATTGCCTATGGTCAATTTCGTATGGGAATGAGACGTAACTAATTTGTACCAGATTGAATATCTGAAGTTAATTTAAAAGTTTTAACATTTATCTATTAAATTATTAAATTGATTGCGTCAATTAATAAAATGGAGTTGATTCCATTTGATGGGAAGTGTACTGATTGGAGTAACTACTATTATTTTACTCTTATCTATGCTACTATTCCGGGATGTGTGTTAAGATAGAAGACACTTACACTAAGGGTACTTTTTCTGTTATGCGTGTCATGCCAGCGTGCGGGTCTCGCCCGCAATGCATGTCGATGTCAACGTCAAATCAGTTCCTGACTAGCCTCGATACCATAACAACCGACATGCGGGCGGTCCGCATTTTTGATGATTTCATGAAATTTGATATTGACATCAACACGCATTGCGGGCGAGATTAGCACACTGGTGAATAAAAATGCTTGTTAAGAAAAGCGTTCTCATATGTTTAAGCTAGCAAGGGTCGATCAAATTGCAAATTTCTTGAATAAAGCCTGGTTAATTTTCTCGCAACCGACAAACATATTTATAAAGATACTGAAAGTTAAGGAAGCGTAAGAAGGATATAGTTTATACTTTCAATTGTTAGCACTTGGTGGAACCTATAGCAGGCCGATGTCACTCGCCTAATAATCGCAAAAAACACGTGACGTCAGCGACAACTTGAAGTTGTATGTCAGTAAGGGTTGTCTCTTGTTTGTGATACGGCATTGACCATAGAGTTGATATTGAGCCATTAACGTCATAATTATTGGTTAAATTATGCTGGTACATATTTTACTTTACTGGACAACCCTAACGTTCGAATGATGTTCTCTGTAAACAAAAGACTGTGTTTTAATTAACATCGGAGTGCAAGTTCTGTATGTAAGTACTATTCTCTATTCTGTGCCTGCAGTAATACATGATGAACAACTTTCTTACTACAAAGTTGTGGAATAGTGTACAAGAAGTGTACAAGTATGTTTGTTCGTCATGTATTACGTTAGAAGTATGCCAGGATCGTAGCAAGTGGAAATCTACTTTGGTCTCTGCCTACCACAACGAAAAAGGGTGATGTGAGACGGGAACTCAATGGCTTATAATACATCGAGTAGCCTAATACAGTCAGTCTATTGCTGTGCCATTTTGGATAATTTGCCAGACTACATTTGTCAGCAGGTGTACCGCGTGCAGGCCAGGATGACTTGGGTCCTGGAGATGTTGGAAGAGCCCTAACATCTTTCGAATTAAGTCGGTAAGTAAAAAATTGACACAACAACCAACTTCAAATTACCGAAAGGGGACCAAATAATTGTCGAAATGGGACCAAATTGAAATAGAACTACTTGGGAGGAAGTAGTGGTTTTCAGTTAAAAAAAAATTCAAAATCGGTTCGCCTAGTTCAGAGATATGATATAAAATAAATAAAATAAAATAACGTTTATTTTCTTTGAAATTTTTAGAAAATTATTTAGATTCGTCAAAAGTTGGTGTGACTCTACCGAGGGTTCCAAAATGCAACGAGACTGAGAAGAGCCCTCAAGAAACTTAGTTCGGTTTTTTTCGAAATATTTCATCTTAAATCTAATACAGAGTTATTTAGAAAGGAGCAATTCGTGTTACAACCAGGCAGCCTTGTCATCTAAGAAATAATTAATACTATAATAAGCTTTATGGCACAATTTAATTTTTATTTACTTATTTATTTATTTATTTATGTACAACACACAGAGAAAAACAAACAATAAGAAGAATACAAACAGAACAGTGAGCAGATAGTACAAGGGCGCTACTTATTCCTAAAGGAATCTCTTCCAGCAGGCCAGAGAGGAGATGTAAATATGACAAGGCAACGTGTGTGCAGTGCAATAAAAATAAACTTACATAAACTAAAGGCGCATTATAATATATACTTAAATAAATACATACTGTACTATAATATACTTACATATAGAGACTACAATAGATAATATTATTACCCGATATATAACTAAGATAAAGAGGAGAGGTAGTGTGCTTTCACTTTCTTTTTAAATAGAGTAAGAGTTCTACAGCTTTGTAGAGAGTTCCACAGCCTGACCGCATGAACGGAAAAGGAATAGGAATAAAAATCAGTTTTGTAGGAGGGATAATTTAGGCGGTATTTGAGGTGGGACCTACACAGGGTACCGGGTGCGTTCATATATGAGAAGCGCTCCCGCAGGTAGGAAGGATAGGTGGGATTATGCAGGATATTAAAAAGGAGACATAATATCCGAGTGTCTCTGCGAAGGCGGATTGGGAGCCACTTGAGTTCCTTGCGAAAGTGCGAAACGTGATCATACTTACGCAGATTGAAAACAAAACGGATACATAAATTTTGCAGGCGCTCAAGTTTGTCTAACAGCTCCTCAGTAGCGTCCAAATAGCAGGCATCCGCGTAGTCCAAAATGGGTTGGATAAGCGTCTGAGCAAGTGTGACTTTGATATTCAGAGGTAAATAGCTCTGGAGGCATTTCAGCGTGTGGAAGGTGTAATGCACCTTTTTACTAACCTCACCAACGTGAGTCTTCCAGGATAGGGTGCTATCCATTTTCACTCCCAGATTCTTCGCAGTGCTCGCGTACCCGATCGTAGAACCATCCAGTAAGATAGGGGGCAGACAAGATCCATCCAATCCACTCCTCATCTGCCTGCTACCAATAATCATGGCCTGCGACTTAGTAGGATTTATAAGAATGCCAAAAGATTTTGCCCAATTGTTTATTGCACACAGGTCACGATTAACGGCAGCAACAGCCGATCTGCATTCATTCAACGCAAAATGTCGATACAGCTGCAAGTCGTCCGCATATAGATGGAAGTTAGAGGATATAACTCGAACGGCAGAGTTAATGAAAGTGGAAAAAAGCAGAGGAGAGAGAACGCCGCCTTGAGGTACACCCGCAGTTAGCTCGCGCCAATCCGACTATGAATCTTCAAGACGGACACACTGCGAGCGCCCGCGAAGATATGAATCGAACCAGGCCACAGATTCCGTGGAAAAGTTAAGTTTCTTAAGGATACCGATCAAAATATCGAAGTCCACGGAGTTGAACGCACTACTAAAATCTAGTAGCACCAATACAGTGAGAGATTTGTTCTCCATGGCCCAACGAATATCGTCGGTAACCTTAAGAAGAGCCGTCACGGTGCTATGACCTGGTCGAAAACCAGATCGAAGGGAGCAGAGAAGATTATTTCGCGTTAAATAAGCAGACAACTGGCGATGCACTAAATGTTCCAGGACTTTGGATAAGAAAGGAAGGATGGAAATAGGACGAAATTGAGACAGGAGTGTAGGATTTTGGGACTTGGGTAGTGGAATTATGTGTGCTTGTTTCCAATTGGAAGGGAAGCAACCTGAGCACAGAGAGGAATTAAATATGTGGGTGAGGATAGGGATGACGGTGGAAAGGATAGGAGTAAACATTTTCGAACACAAATCGTCGTTACCTACAGCTGAAGATGTGATCGACAGGAGCGACTTTTTGACATCGTCCTCGTCCTTTTTATTAGTTTTTTAAATTTATTGACAGATAAATTTGCTATTTCGGTTGGCAATGTATTGTACATTCGAATAAAGTTCCCCGCAAAAGAATTACTCACTTTATGAAGCCTAAATTTAGGAACAGCCAGTTTCTCCTTATTTCTTAAGTTTAGATTATGATTATCACTATTTTTCACAAACCTACTTTTGTTCTTGTGGGTATACAATAAAATTTCATAAATATACTGGGAATACACTGTAAGGATGTTAATATGCTTAAACTTATCTCTTAATGACTCCCGAGACCCCATTCCATAGATAGTCCGGACAGCCCTCTTCTGCAACACAAAGATGCATTCAATCTCGGCAGCGTTACCCCACAGTAGTATGCCATATGTCATGATACTGTGGAAGTAGCTGAAGTAGACAAGACGCGCCGTTTTAATGTCTGTAAGTTGTCGGATCTTTTTGACAGCATAGGCTGCTGAACTAAGCCTGGCCGAAATTTTCCCGATATGAGGCTCCCATTGCAATTTGGAGTCTAACGTTATGCCCAGAAAGACAGTGTCATCGACCAATTCTATTATATCATCCCTAACCTTAACACTGGTTTCAATCTTACACATTTAGTTTTATTTTCATTTAATAATAAATTATTAGCACAAAACCAGTGGACTATCCTAGAGAGGGCAATGTTTACATCGTCAAGTTCGCGCTGTCCACGTTTAACTTTAAATATTAAAGAAGTGTCATCAGCAAACAAAACTACCTCGTGGTCGTCTCTTATGAGGTGAGGGAGATCATTAATATATACTAGAAAAAGAAAAGGTCCCAAAATTGAACCCTGCGGTACCCCCATTGCTACAGGAGAACCAGGTGACTGTTTACCATTGATCACTACTTTTTGAGGTAACAAACATACATTTTTTTTAAACCATACAACTAGGAGCCCCGCAGAGCGGGGCTCTGTCGACCTCTAGTTATGTTGTGGTAGTTAGACCAAATAAGTTTTATACCTTTTGAGTGGTATGTTAAACGATTTTATATTTAATGTACGAGTATGTTATGCTTATAAAAATTAGTTATTTTAAAATAAGTATATATTTTATTTACAATAAGAATTATGATATACATAATACTAAAAATATTTACATTACAAAATATCGTTTAAAAAACCCTCCGCGTCATTGCCGACTGGAAAGGTTCCCAGAATGCTGGCTGTGTTGCCACGTTAGATGGCGATACTTATTCTTTGGGCCACAAAATAACCAGTCATCTGGTCCTGAGAACTATCGATTAAGCGTTTAGCAATGTCTCTATAAAGGCGGCGATCACTCGGACCTCATTAACCCCAGTCTCAAACCCAAACGGCTCAAATATGTAATCACCTGCTAGGTTAGCATATTTACGTCGTTTGAGGCCTTCAGCCAATGCAGCAGCAGCGCCGGTACATCCGGATGTGCTTGGAAGGTGTGAAAGTGCTAAGGTGTCAACGCATGTAGCGTCCCACACCAAAGGCCTTCCCATCTTCCACGGTAGCAACGACATACCGTCCGGTCTCTTTCCATCGCTTCGTGCTAAACCATTTGGTTCACGTACGGCCGGAAGACCTGCGGTGGAAAGAGCCCTACGAATTATGTCGTTTAGAATAGCGTGCAGAGGCATACAACCTGCGCTTCTGCTAAAAGAAAGGCCATGATGTCCCAGATTATCGACGGCTACTCCACAGGTGCAATGATGCCGAGATACACAAGGTGTACCCAGCCGAAGGCTTTAAAAAATTATATCAATCGTTCATTATATTAACTAATCGCTATTTTAAATAAAATTATAGGTTCTGTTGTTATATGCTGTTAATATTAGAGATTTTGTTGTTATATCATCTATTACTTACCCGCAGAAATGGAATCACTGTGTAATATACCTATGTACTTACTTTGTTACCCTGAGTGCCAAAATTATTTCCTGTCGACGCCAGGTGTCGTGGGTTGACACTGAAAACCAGATACACTGAGACTCATATCAGTACATGTTGAGTGTCATCCCAATTTGTGCGTCGCATATTTTACAATTTTAAACTGTTTAATGTAATGTGTCCAACAAACCACAATGGGATACATTTGCGACTGTGGCCATAGTGACCACAGACAAGTTAAGAATTGTATCGTTACCAATTAAAATTTAAAAGTTTAAAATACTTATGTAAAATTTTGCGATGTAACAATAAAAATATTCTTTCTTTCTTTTCTTCTTTCTTTCTTTGTAGCAAATAAATAACGCAAGGGGAGGAAGACAGCGTACGCAGTAGTTCTATATTAAACTGTCACAAAACCGCCACCAAGTTACAATTATCTACTAGTAATTATCTATCATTATAAGCTATTTTCTTGGATCTGTTATTTATAACGATCGTCCGTCTGCGCATATTATGCCCAGCGGGTGAGTACTGAGCTTATATAGAATTATATTGAACGCATTTTGAACATACCGCATAAAAGCTAAACAGTTAGCTGGCCTGTAGCGTCATCCGAAAATTATTCTCATAGGTTATTTTTTATACCGGTATAGAGAACCTGAAAACTATTTCAATCGGGTGGAGCCGCGGGGATCAGCTAGTTATTAAAATACAATAACAGTATAGTTTGTACTTTCGATTGTTGGCACTTGGTGGAACCAATAGAAGATACATGATGAATAAACACACTATTCCACAATTTTATTTGATTTATTTTCATCGACCGGTTTCACTTTTCAGCATTACCAAAGGTGTTTTACTTCTACAGTCCACTGCTAGACATTAGGCCTCTCCAATGACACGCCACCACCTCCGATCTTGGGTCAATTTCATCCACCCAACGCTCGCTATACGACTAATGTCGTCGCTCCACCGAGTCTCGGGGCGTCCCACGCTACGCTGGCCGATTCACGGTCTCCACTCCAGAACCTGCTTGGTCCAGCGGTTGTCGGTTCTGCGACAGATATGACCGGTTCATTGCCATTGAAAAATGGCTTGAAGATATATAGATAGATAGATTCATCATGTATAACAATGACAGTAGGTTGTGAGAATGTTCAATTTAAGTGTCGTTTGTACTATAGTTATAGCAGTAATATCAGGGTACCTGTACTGACAGTCTCATGGTGTGTTTTCACGGATGGGTGACCAACGGCAGGAAGTGATAATAACTGCGCCAAAACAAAGACGTAACTTAACATGACACAGTCTATACTACTATATTTGATGCAACTTTTTAGGAGGTTGGTAAATAGAAATACTAAATTGGCTGTGGTTTTTGGGGTTCCGTACCGTAGTTCAAGTCTCGGAACTCATACACTCACCCATCCATCCTCGAGTTTCCTCCTAAACGGTTGGTGCTAGAAAGATAAATTTTTGCATGAATATTTATATTTACTATGCCGACAAATTGCTGCAATAAAATTATGAAATTTTTGTTTTGCTGTACACCCCCTTTACGTAAAGTGGGGATGGTCTTTTTTCTGGCGTCTGCCCCCATAGTGTAGTATTAGATAGTACTTTTAACAACATTGAGAAGTAGCTAAGTCAATTGTTTGATATACTCGTATTTATCTACTCTATAATCCAATCAAATCTTATTATGGACCTAATTATACTAACCTAGACTTAGAACCTAGACCTAGATAAGATACGATAAGAAGATAAGATAAGATAAGATATATTTATTTGCAAAAAAAAACATGTGTGTATAAATTGTAGATCTTAAATTAGGGTTAAGTGTCAACATGTTTTACCATTATCAAGGTGTACAAATTATGCTTGTTGCTTTAAATATATAAATTCATTCATTTATTCATTCATTCATAATTCAAACGAAAACACCAACAGCCAGGACAAATGTTACATACCACTAAGTCGCCAGGCAAATAGCCATAATAAAAAATAGCCCCATCATTTCCGTTGTATGGTAAAGTACTCTTTTATGGTGGTTAGGTGCACAATTGTTGGCTGCGCAAGTTGCAACACGCGGTCCGTGTGGGCACTGGCCCGGTGTAAAATTATCTCGCCTGCCCGCCGCGCGCCGACATCAAAGGTGCCTACTCGCCTTTGTGTTTGCCGCCTATTGTCTCGCACATGTTGTTTTAATACTCTTAATTTCGTGTTGTCATGTTAAAAGTTTATTACACGGCACATTATACTGCTATAGAACTTTGAACCTTATTTTTTGATGAATAGACAAGATCACGTAGAAAAAACTTACTTTTTTTTATAGGTACGTAAAACATTTAATTTTAAACCTTTTCCCGTGTTGATAGAGTTTAGTTTGCACTGAGGATGTTGATTCTGTTTTTAGTCGTTGTTTTATAGCGCGCTTTAATAGAGGAAGTGTTAAAAGGGTTCGAAATGATTGAAACCGGAGAGTGTCTTTGATGAGTCGTCTATTAATAATGTAGGTGGGTGGTACATGTACCCAGACATACCACATATTAGCTACCAGCTGTGGGACAAACAATAATACAAGTTACATGTCACTTATTCTATAGAGACATTGCTAAACGCCTAATCGATGCTTCTCAGGACCAGAAGGCTGACTATTTTCTGGCCCAAAGAATAAGTATCGCCATCCAACGTGGCAACACAGCCAGCATTCTGGGAACCTTCCCAGTCGGCAATGACAAGGAGGATTTTTTAAACGATACTTTGTAATGTAAATATTTTTAGTCTATAATTATGTTTATTTTGTATATTGTAATTCTTATTGTAAATAAATAGTTTCTACATGATAAAAAAAAATTCTATGTGATGAATCATAATCATATATTCCACAAATAAATAAATGATTATGCTTATGATTATGATTCATCTATAATCATAGATATAAGTACCTAGATATACTAGTAAAACTAGTATGTCTATAACTACATATATGTAGCAATAATAGGTATTATAAAAGGAAAGATTTGTATTTTTGGATGTTAGTAAGGAACGGAGATAACTTGATACCCCGGACAGGCCTATGTCACTCGCCTAACATTCGCAAAAAATACGTGACGTCAGCGACAACTTGAAGTTGTCAGTCAGTAAAGGTTGTCTCTTGCTTGTGACACGGCATCGACCATAGAGTTGATCATTGGCATTAACGTCATAATAGAGGCACTAACGTTCGAATGATTTTCTATGTAAACAAAAGAATGAACTTCGGAGTGCAAGTTCTATATGCACATGGGGCACACTAAAAGTTTTGCACTTCTAGCTAATCGGAACTATTTGAATTTCGAATGTTATATTTTTTTAAACGTTGCAACCTTCTTAGTAATAAAAAAAAACAATTGGCGGGAAATCATTTGTCAATTGTTTTTTATCACACATCAAAGTTCTACGTATGCAACGAAAATGGAATTAAGTCGAAAAGATTTTAGAGCGATGATTTTTATGATTTTTAAAGTTATCTGTGAGTTATCTGTGTAACTGTGACGCTCGCTCGTCTTCAAAATGCTTTTGGGAGAGAAGCACCTTGTTTGAGCACCGTGAGACGTTGGTTTGCTGAATTTGAGAGAGGTCTAGTTTCTTTACATGACGAATTTCGTAAAGGGCGGCCTTCAACTGCCGTCAACGAAAATAATGTGGCCACTGTTAAGCGGTTAATTGAAGAAAACCCGCGGATGAGTCAAATCCAGAAAATTTTACACGAAGAATTAAATGTTCGGAAACTTTGTTGTCGTTGGATCCCCCATGAACTGACAGCGGGGCAGAAGCGGGCTCGCGTGGAATGGTGCTCACAGATGCTACTGAAGTACGACCACGGACATTCTAATGCTGTTTATGACATTGTCACAGGAGACGAAACGTGGATTTATTGTTTTGAACCCGAAAATAAAACAGCAATCTGGTAAATGGGTGTTTGAATATGAGAACAAGCTAACAAAAGTGAGGCAGGCGAGAAACGTTGGTAAAAAAATGATCGCGTTTTTTTTCTCAGCTACGGGTCCCATCTGTACAATTCCACTTGAAGATCAAAAGAGTGTTAATGCCGAGTGGTATTCTACCATTTGCTTATCCAGGGATTTAGAAAAAGTTCACGAAAGACGACCCAGAAGCCCAACAAAACAAAGTCATTTTTAGCTTCCGAAAAAGTACAACTCGTCACCCATCCTGCGCATAGTCCCGACCTAGCACCCTGTGATTTCTGTACTTTCTCCAAAATCAAAGATTTGATGAGAGGTTTCACTTTTACCAACTTAAAAGAGGCAGTGATAGCGGTCAATCAGCACGTAGAAAACATGAAATAAATAAAATAAATAAAATAAAATAACGTTTATTATCTTTGAAATTTTTAGAAAATTATTTAGATTCGTCAAAAGTTGGTGTGACTCTACCGAGGGTTCCAAAATGCAACGAGACTGAGAAGAGCCCTCAAGAAACTCAGTTCGGCTTGTTTCCAAAATATTTCATCTTAAATCTAATACAGAGTTATTTAGAAAGGAGCAATTCGTGTTACAACCAGGCAGCCTTGTCATCTAAGAAATCATTAATACTATAATAAGCTTTATGGCACAATTTACGTTTTATTAGTTTTTTAAATTTATTAACAGATAAATTTGCTATTTCGGTTGTCAATGTATTGTACATTCGAATAAAGTTCCCCGCAAAAGAATTACTCACTTTATGAAGCCTAAATTTAGGAACAGCCAGTTTATCCTTATTTCTTAAGTTTAGATTATGATTATCACTATTTTTCACAAATTTACTTTTGTTCTTGTGGGTATACAATAAAATTTCATAAATATACTGTGAATACACTGTAAGGATGTTAATATGCTTAAACTTATCTCTTAATGACTCCCGAGACCCCATTCCATAGATAGTCCGGACAGCCCTCTTCTGCAACACAAAGATGCATTCAATATCGGCAGCGTTACCCCACAGTAGTATGCCATATGTCATGATACTGTGGAAGTAGCTGAAGTAGACAAGACGCGCCGTTTTAATGTCTGTAAGTTGTTGGATCTTTTACCGCATAGCCTGCTGAACTAAGCCTGGCCGAAATTTTCCCGATATGAGGCCCCCATTGCAATTTGGAGTCTAACGTTATGTCTCATGCCTTCAGATCTGTGATCCTCCTGTTTAAAAAAATGGTTCGATCGCATGAAAAAATGTTTAAAATGTAAAGAAGAGTATTTTGAAAAGCAATAAACATAATATTTTGGTTTTAACATGTTGTTTTTTTAAGTTACGCAAAACTTATAGTGTGACCTTATTAGGTTACTTAGTATCCCGTTTATTTTAGT
The DNA here is from genome assembly GCA_963556515.1 of Nudaria mundana. NCBI lineage: Eukaryota > Metazoa > Arthropoda > Insecta > Lepidoptera > Erebidae > Nudaria > Nudaria mundana. Next base: position 2,514,303 of record OY748305.1, on the reverse strand, counting down.
TGGCTATTTTCGCACAAACGAAACCTTAAATAAAAAAAAATGTCTAATCAATGTTTTAAAAGACTTTTAAGGTATTCAATGAAAGTATTCATCAAAAAAGGTCTGCACAATTTGCTGTTATAGTTTTACATTTATGGTCAAATATAACGTACTAATACTCAAATAAAACGTAATATTATATTAATTTAAATTAATTTTTATATTAAAAGTAGCTTATGGCACAGAATAAGTAATATTACTTATTGGGTTCTAAACGTACAGTTTGGATGGAATGCGTGAAAGAGGATATGAGCAGGAAAGGAGTGACTGAGGAGATGACGTGGGACAGGGATGTCTGGAAGATGAAAACATGTTGCGCCGACCCCAAATAATTGGGATAAGGGCAGGCAGATGATGAGTTGGGATGATTATTTTTCACGTCTTTGCATCGTAATAAATTTATATTTTAAATGTTGTTTGTTCATATAAATAGTATTTGTTTTGCACCATAAGCACGCATATGTCACTCGCCTAACATTAGCAAAAAATACGTGACGTCAGCTACAACTTGAAGTTGTAAGTCAGTAAGGGTTGTCTCTTGTTTGTGACACGGCATTGACCATAGAGTTGATATTGACGCATTAATGTCATAATTATTGGTATATATTTTACTTTACAGGACAACCCTAACGTTCGAATGATGTTCTCTGTAAACAAAAGAATGTGCTTTCATTAACGTCGGAGCGCAGGTTCTGTATGTATTACAAATACAAATATTTAAAACAAGATGCTACCTATTTTTTTTGGACTCCTGGGATAGATTTTTACACGCGTTAAATTACATATTGGGTATGGTCTGAGGAACAAACTGCACTATGTAAGCATTCTAGGCTGCCTTGGTCCAACTTCCATACAAATTAGGCATTGTCCTTTTAGCCAGCACGCACGTTCATTACAGTGTAACAGGTGGCAAACTATCGTAGTTTCTTATGTGACTTCAACAATGTATGAGTGAACTCGATGCAGACGTCAAGCTGCGCAGGAGTACGTGCGAACGTTGCCTCCCACTGGGCAGGCAATACATGGCCACTAACAATGAACTGTGGGCAATTTTTTTATTAACATAAATATAAGTTGACGACTTATCATTTTACAACTTTTCAGCGTAATACAGCGGTTTGCTGTTTTATTTTTTTTATGTTTATTTATTTCACAGGCTTTTCCAATATTATATATTAATTCAATATATTAATTCATCCATCATCCACGAACCTTTTCCCAACTTAAATTGGGGTCGGCTTTCTAGACTGCGAAACTTCGATATTTTCCCTGAAGCGACTACCAAAGCTCTTCCCAACTCTTATTTATTATAAGTAATAAGTACATACATATACTTAATTCAGTATAATCTCCAGGAATAAGTCTCTGTGTCATATATTATATTATGCACTAGCGGGCGCCCGCGGTTTCGCCCGCTTGACAAATTACATAGTAAAGCCATCCTCGAAAACCACTCTATCCGTTGGTGAAAACCGCATCATAATCCATTGTATAGTTAAATTAAATAAATCTAACTACTTTGCAATATTCCGCCACATGCAAATTACCCAACTCTCGTATTTATTCATGCACAAATCCGCCCTCCAAACCCACTTAGGCCGAAAGAATAGAGAAATAATTTTGAAAATAGAATAAATATGAGAGTTGTGTTATCGTGCAAAAAATAATAAAAACCTCGACACGTGTTTCGCCCCCAACCAGGGGCATCATCAGGAGATGTCGATGGCTCGGCGCACGGCGACCGAATGAGCCACAACTCGTAAACCGCACCTATTTATATCCTAGGTTTTTTATTTCTACCCACAACCATAATACCAAATTATTTTATGTCTACCCACCACCGTTGTTTGAATGACGTATACCTACCCGCAGCAAAGGGGAAGAGGCGAAATTAAGTTGATCATTTAAAATATTAGGGTTCAAGCGTCTATGTTTGTAGATTTCTAATTGTTATAAACCGAAAGCCTCAGTCCTTTGTTGCAGGTGTGCAGAACGTCATAAGTGTGAGGATTAGGTAGGGAGTGACCGGAATCCAACAAATCTCATTTCGCAAAACATTTGTTGGATTCCGGTCACTCCCTACCTAATCCTCACACTTATGACGTTCTGCACACCTGCAACAAAGGACTGAGGCTTTCGGTTTTGGAACAATTAGAAATCTACAAACATAGACGCTTGAACCCTAATATTTTAAATGATCAACTTAATTTCGCCTCTTCCCCTTTGCTGCGGGTAGGTATACGTCATTCAAACAACGGTGGTGGGTAGACATAAAATAATTTGGTATTATGGTTGTGGGTAGAAATAAAAAACCTAGGATATAAATAGGTGCGGTTTACGAGTTGTGGCTCATTCGGTCGCCGTGCGCCGAGCCATCGACATCTCCTGATGATGCCCCTGGTTGGGGGCGAAACACGTGTCGAGGTTTTTATTATTTTTTGCACGATAACACAACTCTCATATTTATTCTATTTTCAAAATTATTTCTCTATTCTTTCGGCCTAAGTGGGTTTGGAGGGCGGACTTGTGCATGAATAAATACGAGAGTTGGGTAATTTGCATGTGGCGGAATATTGCAAAGTAGTTAGATTTATTTAATTTAACTATGGACTTCCGAAAAGTAACGCCTGATAGTATTAACCATTGTATAGTTTTAAAAATCTAAGCATACGTAGGTACGGAAAAACATGCGACTTTATTTTATACTATGTTATGATGATAATTGAAATGACTTTACAGGAAAAGCCGCAGGTAAACGCTAGTAAGTTAATATGTGTAGATAGGGTTGTTGTACAATCTAGTGCTATCAAAACAGTTCAACGGGGGCAGTTGCAATTTTGTACCTACAATTACTATACTTATACCGACAGGCGACAGACAGTTGCAAGAATAATCTTTTTAACCATTAAAAAAACAGGGGATTCTCCTTACCTCCTTGAAAAGTTGCACATAAGAGTCCCTACTACATCGGTTAGGTTGCAATATCCACTTCACGTTCCCAGAAGTAAGACAAACTACCGAAATGAATAATCTCTTGTTAGAGCGGCTGACTCCTTAAACAAGCTAGGAAGTCTTACTGACTTAGATTTTTTCAACTCTAATCCATCTAAATATACTCGCACTATATCTGACCAATGGTTTGAATCCTTTCTCGTATTGTCTTAGTTAGTTCTTACTTTACGCATTTGTGTGAGTGACCACGAAAAGTAGAGTAAAAACTCTTTATGTAGCTGTGTGTACAACACATGTGTGTGTAGAAGAGGTCACATATACGTTCACGTACACTGCACTCACACAAATGCAAAGCTCCGCTTATCTGTAACTGTAACTATATTACAAATCATAAAACTTTGAGCTGTTCGCGATAGGTTTTTCAGCAGACGCGCCAAATTGCGATGCGGCGAGTATTTATGGTTTTTACGCGAGCGCTCTCTGCCGAGTGAGGACATTCCGTTTAAATTATACTCACAGAATATGTGACCACACGTTTACTGGAAAATTGGGACAATTTGTGACATACAATCTTAAAACTTAGATATTCTACAATAGATATAATACAAACAAACGATACAAACGATAGTCTTCGAACGAACGACAGTTGCGGCTACATTTCGTGACTGGACTATTTTGCTGTCCTCTGTCTGGGTTTAAACCCACATTCGGCCATATTTTTATCGGATCTCCATAAAACTGGACACAAGTGTTCATTGATTTAATACATATTTTTTTGATTGAAAGGAAATTATGACAAAAAACTCAAATATATTTTTTACATGTTAGTGAGATCAACTGTCCGACCATCTAGTTAAATCTAGTAGGTACCTGTATCCATCGTGAGGTCACACCCCGGTGTCAACACCGCGAGGTTTCCGACGATGACACCGCACTCCACACGTTGGTGGAGTGCACAGCGTGGGCAAGTCAGCTCCGGGGCCTCGTAGTGGGTCGGGGTGTGGATATCCTCTCGCTGGAAACCATGCTCCAAGCCATGGTCTCCAGCGCGAGTAGGTGGAACGCGGCCGTGTCCTTCTGCGAGCAAGTCATGCTCGCGAAGGAGGCGGCCGAGAGGGAGGGGGAGCGTACCCTCCCTGCTGAGTTCCGCAGTCAGCGGCCAGGGCGCCGCAGACTCATCTACGCCCAGGACCATCGACCTCCATGATCGGGGCCTGAGGACGGCGGGATAGCTACCCGCCGTCCTTACAGAAGCAGGCTAGAAGGGTTGCGTGCTCCGTGGCCCTTGCCCCACAGCACGCAACCAGATTCACTCACCGACGCGGGATAAAACCCAACCCCTACGACGCGGGATTTTCATTCCGACCAAACCCCCGAAGAGGCCACATGCGTGGCCAATGTCCGCCGGGCGCCACTGGAAATACCTTAGTGTCACCAGAGACGCCCGCAGCAATGGGCATAGGAGTGGCCGCGGTCTCGCCGAGTTAAAAAAAAAGTAGTAGTATATTTATATTTTATTTTATTCCACTGAACCTTTTCTTAACGCAGTTGGGTTCGGCTTTCCAGTCTAACTGCGATGCGGCTGAACTTTGATTTTCCGTGGAGCGATTGCCCTCTGACCTCTACAACTAATGGCCGCATATCTAAGCTCCTGTAGAAACCAGTCGGATTTTTTTTAGGTCTCCAAATACCCGTAATGAATGACTGCCATAGATGTTCGTATGACATTCGGCCTTGGGCACATAGGAAGTTTTAGGCAAAGTTGGCGTATTTCACGGTAGTATTGTGGTCACCGTACATTCCCAATCGTCCTAAGTTTTTACAAGTGGCTGGCAATTTCATTTAAGTCTGTCTGCGACCCCAGGACGCGCGAGTCTCGCTGTAATTGCATTTGCGCAGCCTACACGGATAGCAGGATAGGCTATAATAACCAGTGAACAGTCACACAGTTTATTAAATAAATTCTTTAAATTGTATTGTTTATTTAATAGTTTCAACTACATTTCTTATTATTTTCCTAATTCTCTTTTCATCCAATGGTTAATAAATAATACTCTATGGATCCCTTGGCCACCTCGTCCGTTGATTGGCAGGTGCACCACTTGCAGATAAAGTTAGCTTACTTACTTAATATTATTATCTTGATGGGGTGCACTGTGGACATGATGATTTTTTAAACGATATTTTAGTATTAAATTATTTATATTGTAATTCTTAATAGTAAAATCAATGTTAACAATTGTAGAACTGAGTACCTACTTACTACTTAAAAAACCGGGCAAGAGCGTGTCGGGCCGCATAAGATAGGGTTCCGTAGTTACCTATAAAAGCCTCTATAACTGATGAACTAACATAGTTATACTATCCGTTATAGTTTTCCTTTAAAGTTTATTACATGGACTACCATCATGAATTTATTCAGGTTCTTCATCTCAGCCGTTTAGATTTTAGAGGAGGGGGACGCCCTGTTTTCGCAAAAATATCCTCTTCAAACATAAATATCTCGCAAACGGATACCTAAATAAAAAAAATATCTTAGCAACCTCTCAATGTTTTTAAAAGACTTATCTAATGATACCTCACACGATGAAGTAGACAAGACAAAAAAAAATCATCCCCACTTTACGTATAGGGAAGGTAGCCTAAAAACATCATAACATAACATAGCATCACGCCTTTTTCCCCGAAGGGGTAGGAGGAGAGGTGGGCAAACACACCCACATCTCGCCAGCTATGTTAGGTCCCATGTAATAGGTGGCGAGCCTACTGCCATTTACCGGGCACAAGTTCCAGACTCTGGGATACTTATCTGGGTAAAATTTTAAAGAGAATTATACATTATCCACCAGACCCGGGAATCGAACCCGAGACCTCGAGCGTGGCAGTCCGTAAATAGTACCATTGTGCCACCGAGGTAGCCTAAAAAACATATTTTTCAAAATTTTATTTTAGCACTTTATTCATGCAAAGTTTCATGTTTCTTGCATCTATCTATTTATAGAAATGGGGAATGTCCCCCTTAGCTCTCGAGAACTGCTTATGCTCCAATGATAGTTGAGCCCTCTATGGATAGCCCTCGATCTGGAAGCAAGCCAAAAATTTGACCTACCCCTAAGGGGTCAAAAGTTATAGGTCAAAACCTATGGCGTGATGCGGCGCGAAGCACCGCGCTAGACACCGTACTAGTAAGTACAAGAAACATGAAACTTTCATACAAAACTTTCCTATGGACTTTCCTTACCTTTCCATACGGCTTTCCTCCCAAATGGTAAGCCGTTTGGGAGGAAAGCCGAAGACAGACGGACGGATATGACAAAACTATAAAAGTTCCATAAGATAAAAATCAACGGTCTATCTAAACATTACCCCCTCCTTCAGTCTGTCGGTAAAACTGTGTCCGGTGACATCCGGTATTTAGATCACGTAGCATTAACCAATTGTATGGCTTCATAACACTTCCAGTTTCGGTCATCAATGACGATTCTATTTTATATTAAACTAGCTGTTGCCCGCAGCTCCGCCTGCGTGTTACATAACTATAATCTACATAACTTTTTTATTTATGAAACGATTGAAAACCAAACCGCAAATTCAAATCAAAAATTCAAATCGGTTAAGCCGTATCTGAGATTTGCGTGTTCAAACATTCAGACAAACAGACAAAAGTTCTAAAAACCATTGTTGTTTGGGTTTTATTGCGTTCATAAAGCCCCCCTACAACAGTTTCTCTATTATATCTTCTATTATATTCTCTATTATACCATAAAAAATCATCTTAAGATACGAAAATATGAAATATTATTTATTATCTTCGTTTGTGTGATAGTCCATTGAATTGTATGGCGAGCGATATTGTACCTTAAGTTAAAATATTATAGTATCTTAGCCGTGTGCAGCACCCCTTAGTGACCTCCACTGCGGGTGACGTAACCTGTTCTGAAGAGCTCTTTAATCTGATCCCACCCTCTTCCTTCCGATCCCGAACAACGCTACAGTCTCCTGCAGGAAGCGTTGGGTCCCTTTAGGTTGGGCATCAGTCGCGAAAGCGCGACCGATGCCTGCGTCACCTTGGGGACCAAACTTCGGAAATGTGGTCCGAAGTTCCATCGGCTATCAAGTACGATCCCTAGGTACTTCATCGAGGGCTTGGTGCCGATGCTAACGCCTCCCACATTTATGCTGGAACCTTCGGGTGGACCGTTCCGAGGTCTGTGAAAACACAGAACCTCGGACTTGTGCAAGGCCACCTCCAGTCCCAGCTGCCGTATCCGACCCACGACTCGAGCAACACCCGTCGTGACCTTGAGTGCGGCCTCCTGGTACATTGCACCCCGCGCCGTGACGAGGGTATCGTCGGCGTAGCACGTTACGCCGACGCCCCTAGGCAACGCACCCCGCAGCACCCAGTCGTAGCCGATGTTCCACAGACGCTGCCCCAGGACCGACCCCTGTGGAACACCGCACGACACATCTCGCCGAGCTGGCCCGAGCCAGCTGGGGAAAGCTATGGCCCTCTCCGAGAGATAGGCCCCGACAATACGACGGAGGTAGAGAGGCGTTTCGTGATACACGAGCGCCTCCCTAACGCAACTCCATGGCAAGGTGTTGAACGCGTTGGCGATGTCAAGAGACACTGCCACCACCACCTTGCCCTGCGAGACTGCTTCCTCCGTCAGGCTCTTCACGCGCATGATCGCGCTCACGGTGGAGCGTCCCCGACGGAAACCGAACTGGTTATCCGCCAGGTCTGGCCCCACACTCGTGAGATGCTCGACGAGGCGTTCCGCGATAATTCGCTCAAAGAGCTTACACACCTCGTCGAGCAACACGATCGGCCGGTATCCGGACGGTGAGTCAGGTGATCAGGACCAGTTTCCCCGTCCTCCACACCTTGGGAAACTGGCCCCTTTCGAGGCATGCGCTAAAGAGCCCCATCAGTCGAGGCCCGAGTTCTTCGAGGGCCAGGACCCATGCACGGCCAGGAATGCCGTCGGGTCCGGGGGCAGTGATTTTCCGGCGTTTAAGCCGGAGTACCGCCGCACCTAGCTCCCCCACGCTGACTTCGGGTACGTCGTCTTCGCTGGTGCTATCCGCGTCGGGCAGAGACGGAGCCATGCGCGGAGGGACGTGCTCCTCCGCGCTCGTCGGAAACAGGGAGCCCATGACCCGCTCCAGCTGCTGCGGCTGGAGACTCTGGGTCAGTGGGGGCGCCCTAGGTCGGAGTTTCTCCCTGACCTGTAGGTACGGGCGCCCCCATGGGTTCTGCTGCAGGGTCTCCAGGAGCTCCTCGCGGGCCGCCGTCTTGGCCCACTTTATCGTCTCCTGGAGAATACCTTTGGCCTCCCTGTATGCCTGATAAAGCTCCGCCTCTCGGGCTGCCGCGTCGTCTGGGCGGCGATGCCTCCGGCGAAACCTGGTGTACCGGCGGCGGGCGGAGATGCATGCTGCGCGCAGCTCTGCAATCTCCGGCGACCACCAGTACACCTGCTTCCTGGCCGGTCTGGGTGTAACCCTACGCATCGCCGCATCACAGATTTGCGACATGGCTCTCCTGAACCACTCCGCCTCGGTATCCACATCGGCAGGCCGGTCCGGTGCCGGAATCCAGGCCTGCACGATGGATGCCTCCAGGAGAGCTTCCCGATCAAGATGGTGAAGTGCCCAACGCGGATCCGGGGGATTTGCTACCGGCTGTGGGAGGTCAGGTGAGGGGACGACATCGAACCGGATGTACCGATGGTCCGAGTGCCTCTCCTCACCCTCCTCCACGCGCCAGCCTGTAATACGGCGGGCGAGGTCAGGGGATGCGAACGTTACGTCTTCGATCGATTCCCCCCCCCTCGCCGCCAAAAGGTGACGACATTCCCCCGGTTGAGGACCTCCAGACCACGTGTTCTGGTCCAGTCCTCAAGAAGCCTCCCCTTGTCCCTGGTTTCCCGGGAGCCCCACGCCTCACTCCAGGCGTTGAAGTCTCCCAGGAGCAGGACAGGGCGAGGACGGCACGCAGCGAAGACGACGTCGAGCTCAGTGAGCCATAGCTCAAACTGAGACTCGTCAATGTTCGGCGAGATGTAGGCCGACACGACCGCAAACCCTTCAAATTCCGCCGCAACACACCCCGGCCGCTTGCAATCAATGCAAGGCGCGAGGTGTCCACGGCGGAGATTACTTCCTCCGTCGTGGCCGCGTCATCCAGACCCGTGATGCGCAATGCGGCGCATTTGGTAGGTCTGGTGACGCAGACGGCTTTTGCGTCCAGCGCGACCCTAAGTTGAGCCCCTGGGGCGTCCGCTTTGGGACCGCTGGAGGCGCCGGAGACCTCGAGGAGGCGAGCACCGGTGCGGGTGTTTTTACACCGAAGCCCCCCCTGAATATCGAGGGCCGAGAGGTTCACTGAGGCTTTAACCTGCCTCAGGACATCGGCGTACCCCACACCCCTCTCCACACCTGCCGGCGTCACGGTCAGGACGACGGCGGTGGAGCGAGGAGGGCGGGGCCTCTTCGGCGCCTTCGCCGCGGCGGCTCTGGCCGCTTTCTTTTTGGCCCTCTTGCGCTGCTTTTTTGCACCCACTACTTCCCATCCCTCCCGTCTGGAGGGATGTTAAGGGCCCAGATCGTGAAAATCACCGAAAAGAGTGTTACGATTTTTCATATTTAACCTATTTACATATGATTAATAACAACGATAATTTGTATATATTAAAATGAAAGACCAAAAATTATGTTAGTGCTAATTTTAACTCTTAAAACCCTGTAGTTGTTATATAATAAACGTCAACAAACGCACAAAATTGAGAAAAAATTCGAAAACCTGCCTTCGTATTTTTCAGATTTAACCCAATAAATCAACACAAATTGATAAAAAGAAACACTTTTTGAACACTGAAAAAGCCAACAAATATAACCATGTACTTTTTTTTGTACCTTTACAAACAAAGACTTCCCCTTTTAAAGCCCTAAAATCTAGATATGTTTTACGTAAATTCTCCATAGAAAAATGTATGCAAATTCAAACGCGTCCCGATAGAACGATCGTCGCAACTAATCGCCAGTGCGCCATAGAATTTCAAAGTGACTCCACGCGTGTCGGATGCTACAGCAAAATTACGTGTTGTGAATTTGTGTTTTTTGTGAAAAACTGTAAGTACAATATTTTTATAACTAATTTACTTTCAGTAAATAGAAAGTACCGATATAATGAAAGTCTGAAAGAAAACCATGATGGAACTAGATATAAATCGTAAGAAATACAAAATTATTTACTTTGTTGCGTAGGTCATTTTATGAACCTTGTAAAGTAGGTATCAATTCAGGCTTGAAACAATCAAAGCCCTGCCCACCTTATTTTCTCGAGATATGAACTGGCGGGGTATATAGTTCTCTGCACGACATACATAGATTTTTCAACATGATAAAGGCAATAGGTATCATAAACGTAATTGGTAATCGAGGGTCTCTTTTCGCAGGATAATTTGCTGAGTGCCATGCCAGCGAAAAGAAAATTTAGTACACATTATAAAAAGGTGAAAGCCAAAAGATCTCGGAATAAAATGTAAGTTCCTCCCTACTTATTTATTTACCTGCCTACTTGACTACGTCTTGTCCTAAATACCTAGAAAAAATTTACTAGATTTGTGTTAGTGTCAAGTAAAAATCCTAGTTTTATTACTTTTATTTGTGTGTATGCTTATCATGTCTTAGTACTAATAATAATATAATCTATTTGCATTTTGAACAGGGTAGGTACATTACAAAGCAAATAGGTACAATGATTTAGATCGCCTGATTCAGACATATACCTACAACAGCATGTAAATATTGATTTGACATGTAATTAGATAGGTACACAATTAGGTATGTCAGTCTAAGAAGAAAAATAACAATGTCCAGTAGGTAATAATTACGTAATTTCAATATCTATATAAGTAATAAAGTCAATTTCTATAGGAACAATTTTCATAATAATAAATTTTATTACATAATATAGTATTAGTTTTCATATATTTATGTATTTCAAAGCAATGAGTTTGCTTACACTATTATTAGTTACAGTATTATTAGTTTTCATGTTCATCATGTCTAAATATGTGGAAGTGGAAGTAGGTATGTTTCCTATCAGAAATTGCACGGGCGCGCGCGCGCTGTGCCTGGCGTAGGGTTGTACAAAAAATACAAAATAAATAAAAAGTGGATATTGATGAATAATATTTCCAGTACTGAAAATGAAGAAAACCTTCAGGCCGAGACTCCGAGCAACACTGCTACGCGCTGTATAGAGGTAAGTTGTTATACGTAATTCTTGTAGACTTGTTACATAAATAAACAAACTAGCTAGTGATGGGCGAAGACAAAATCTCAGTACCTACAGTTTTTTTTTGCAATATTTATTATTTTCATTGTGAGACAAACACATACTTCTTAATTACTTTCTCAAAAGAAAATTCACGTTCAAATCTCGTATTTTACCAAAATCAAGAATTTTTTTGTAAAATATTATCTTTTACGCGACTGGTGTACGTATGTATGTATGTATACTAAGTAATATATCTTTGTGGCACGATAAGTTCAAAATTATTGAACCGATTTTAATGTTTTTAGTATCATTAGAATTGTCTTCTAAGCCCGAGTGACATAGAATAAGTGACGCCATAAAAAACCAATACGTATAGCGTAAAGGAAATTTATAATTTCTGTTCATCACGAACATAATATTGTATGAATTCTTTTGCACTTTTATATTTGTCTTCGTCAGTTATGAATATAAATAAATAAACAATAAAAATGTTAAAACCCGACAGATTAAAAAATGAAAATGTGTAATAAAAATAAATAACAACACCATTGTAATATAGCGTATTTAGCAGTCGGGGCCTATTTCTAAAGAAATATTTAGCTAGTCAGGAATATCTTCGAGCCTGTGAGGATTTCAATGGGTCTCAACTGTTGAATTCGATTTATTACAATAGTGTTCTTATTTATTTTTATGTAACATAATTCAAGACCGTAGACTTGTTTTCTTTTTACCTTTTGAGTTTTTATGCATATAGTCGGATTTATTAAATTTATGACGTGATAACGTCTTATAAATCGATGAACACCGGCAACACGCACAAAAAAGTGTCACATTATGTCACGCTAGGGTCAAGCGAGAGCGCAGTACAAGCGATGAAGAATAATATTATGACGTTATCCGATAAAATTATCGTCCTAAACCGACTTTACAAGCAACCAGTTTTTTATTATGTTTATTTATTCACTTTCATAATTGACGAAGACTGATAAAAACGTTTAAGATTTTGATCTAGTGTTCTGTGTTTCAAAGATGTATTCTAAGGGAGTTCTTAGCTATGTTTGAAGAAATTTGGCCCATACCTTTTGAATTATTTTTTATAATAAAAATCAAGCCATTATCTTTCTTTACAGGAACTAGTTATTGACAACCGTCAAGAGGGAAAGGTGGATGAAGTGGAAGTTGGGCGTAGAGTAGTGGATATTTCTTTTTTTTTTAAAGCTCTTCAGGCCATAGGGGACCACGGTCCAATGGATTGTAAGTTAAGTTACCTCAGTATAATAGGTGAAGTAAAAGTTGGTCTGGACTCAAAACTCATCATAAAATGTAGTATGTGTAATATGAAATTTACTGTGTGTTTGGTTGAAAAGAAAGAAGATAGCATGGAAGTGAATCATCAAATTGTGTCTGGTATCATATCATCTGGTGGGAGCTACTCTCAGTTAAAAACATTAAGTGCCGCAGTAGCCCTACCAATCATGTCACCTTCATTGTACAATGAAATTAATAATACGGTTTGCGATTGGTGGGAAAAGACAGCAGCACATTCCATGGCAGAAGCTGTCAAGGAAGAAGCGGAGTACGCAGTGTCTATAGGTAGTGTTAATAAAAATGGTACACCATTAATATCTGTTGCTGTTGACGGTTGTTGGAGCAAGAGATCTTATGGTAAGAATTTTTCCGCCTTATCCGGCGCAGCTGCGATAATTGGCATTAAAACTAATAAAGTATTGTTTTTTGGAGTTAAAAATAAATACTGCGTAGTCTGTGCACGAGCCGCAAAGAACAACAGTCAGCCCCCGGAACACCATTGTTTCAAGAATTATTCAGGATCATCTACCGGGATGGAATCGACCATAATAGTTGAGGGGTTTAAACGTTCCTTTGTTGATCACGGTGTAATTTATAATAAATTTGTAGCAGACGGCGATTCCAGTAATTATAAAAAAATATTAGATTCGCGTCCGTACGATAATTTAATAGTAGAGAAAATTGAATGCAAAAATCATCTTTTACGAAACTACTGCAATAGCTTGGAGAAATTGTCGAAAGACACTAAGTATCCTTGCGAGTTGCGGAAATTCTTAAAAGAAAGGTATTTGCGTTTAAGAACGGGTGTAAAATGCGCGATTAAATATTGGGGGGATCAAAATCAGTCTCTCGAAGAAAAAATAAAAAATCTTAGTGAAGATATTCTAAATGGTCCACAACACGTATTTGGTAATCACCAACATTGCAAGGAGTATTTTTGTAGACCTGACACTCGTCGAATAGAACCTGTTGGGTTACTTCCAGCAATTGTTGGATGCGGATTAATGGACGAGGTAGAAATTTTAAGTAAAAGACTGTCATATCATTCTAGAAGTTTAATTCATAATTGCACAAGTAATATAGTTGAAAGTTTTAACGGAGTAATTGCCAAATTAGTTGGGGGTAAGCGTGTAAATTATTCTTCCCGTGGTTCTTATGCGGGCCGATGCGCAGCTGCTGTTGTGTCTTTTAATACGGGATCGATTCATAGTAAAACTCATGAAGTCATTTTTAAATCTAGTCCTAATCCTTGGTTGGCGGTCAAGGGGAACGTGACTCTGTTAAACAGACCACTTAGAACCTTGGCCGTCAGAACCGTACGGGGGTACCGCACGATCTCCGGAGAGGCTGCATGTCTCCTAGCCGGGACCCCTCCATGGGACCTGGAAGCGAGAGCCCTTGCGTCATTGTTCCAATGGCGCAAGGAGGCGCTGGAGCGGGACCACAGGCCTGCGTCTCGAGAAATCGAGGACCAGCGGTCCCAACTCCGCCAGGATCTCATGGAGTCATGGAGGGTGCGACTTGAGCAACCCAAGGGGGGTGCCATCTTCATCGCGGCGGTGAGACCGATCATGGACGATTGGCTGCAGAGGCAGCATGGTGACCTCACGTACCGTGCGACGCAGATGGTTGCCGGGCATGGATGCTTCGGTAGCTATCTGTTTCGCATGCATCGTGAGGTCACACCCCGGTGTCAACACTGCGAGGTTTCCGACGACGACACCGCACTCCACACGTTGGTGGAGTGCTCAGCGTGGGCGAGTCAGCGCCGGGACCTCGTAGTGGGTCTGGGCGTGGATACCCTCTCGCTGGGGACCATGCTTCAAGCCATGGTATCCAGCGGGAGTAGGTGGAACGCGGCCGTGTCCTTCTGCGAGCAAGTCATGCTCGCGAAGGAGGCGGCCGGGAGGGAGAGGGAGCGTACCCTCCCCGCCGAGTTCCGTAGTCGGCGGCCAGGCCACCCCAGACTACGCGACTACGCCCAAGACTATCGTCCTCCATGATCGGGGCCTGAGGACGGCGGGATCGCCACCCACCGTCCTTACAGAAGCAGGCTAGAAGGGTTGCGTGCTGCGGGGCCTTTGCCCCATAGCACGCAACCAGATTCACTCACTGACGCGGGATAAAACCCGACCCCAATGACGCGGGATTCTCGTCCCGACCAAACACCCGCAGAGACCACAGGGGTGGTCAAAGTCCGCCGGGCGCCACTGGACATACCCTCTGCTAGTAACCAGGGACGCCCGGCAACGGACGTTAGAGCGGCCGCGGCCTTGGGCCGCGGAATTAAAAAAAAAAAAAAAAAAAAAAAGAAAAAGTCCTAATCCTTTGATCGCGAAAGTGGAAAATAGTAATCGTAGAAACCGTTTAATTGCTAAACCTAAATTAAGATTGAAAAAAAGCCACAGCGCTGTATCGAAAGACGCTCACTATGGACCAAACTGCGAAAAACCTGATCTGAGTCCAGAATTATATGAGAAAGCCAAGTCATCTTTTTTAGTTGATTTAAAGTTGTCTTGTGCTGAAAGAGAGGAGTTTGAAAGGTCGACCCATTTGCAAAGAAGTAGTGCTGAGTGGATGAGTACAAGGAGAAAATTACTAACCTCATCATCGTTCGGGGAAGTTTGTAAAAAACGAGAGAGCACAAGTTGTGTTGCTCTTGTTTGTAAAATCGTTTATGGTAGTAATATCTCCAGTTTGCCTGCTGTACGGTACGGTATCGAAAACGAAGAAACTGCAATTAGACAGTTAGAAATTCAAGAGAATATTAGTATACAAGGTTGCGGTTTGTTCGTCGACGATCAATATGAATTTCTTGGCACTACACCAGATGGCATTTATGCAAACGGTTTAATTGAAATTAAGTGCCCACATTCTTTAGCTGGCATGACTCTTGATGAAGCAATGGCCAAACGTACCTTTTGGGTTAAGGACAAGGCTTCCAAGGGTTATGTCATAAATAAAAATCATTACTGGTATTTCCAAATTCAGGGACAGCTACATATAACTAAAAGAAACGTTTGCATGCTTGGCACCTGGTTTGGTGCTACTGTACCTATGAAAGTTTATATTATAGAAAAGGACGACAAATTTTGGAAGGAGAAAATGGAAATGAAATTAGTTAGATTTTATTACGATTGCCTCCTTCCAGAATTAGTTGATCCTCGGCAGTCACGAAGCATGCCTATTCGTGACCCGCCCAATGTCATAGAGGCTATGAAAGAGAGGAAAGAAAGAGCTTTACGTGTTTTGAAAGAGAAGAACGTCTAATAATTTTGAAAGAGACTGAGGTAACTTAACTACCCAGCCGGTCGATTCACGTAAACACGCCAGTTCAAAAGTCGTTTTAACTTAGAAACTTAGAAATCGCCTTTTGGTTTTCTGTTTTTAACGCACTTACTTATCTAGTCTTGGATTGTCATAAATCTTCCAATAGCTCAATTTCTATACAATTCCTATACGATTTTGAAGAGTTACCTGGTGTAAACCCAAGGTCCGATCCTAATAAAATTAAAATGTGACCACACGGGATCACCAGCTTTCAAATAAAAAAAAAATCATCAAAATCGGTTCAAAAAATACAGCGAATTGAGAATCTTCTTCTTTTTTTAAGTCGGTTAAAAAGTGTGCGAAGTGACATTTTTAAGTCACTACGCTACGGTTTTTATTACGTGAATCGGGCAGCTGGTAACATTTTCATTCTGATAGGTTTTGCAATAGCAATTGATTTTATCATCAAATTAGTAGAAATCAGAATTTGATCAGTAATCATTAAAATGAAAAAAACATTAGAAACTCTTAAACTCATATTTTGTTATTGTTTACTTTCGTTTAATTAAGTATATGAATAATTTATAAATTTCATGTTTGTTTATAACTAATTTTTGTACAACCCTAGCACGCTTTTTAGGTGGCGACTCATATTTTGTTTACTTTTAATTATATGAACCATTTTTATACTTGTGTTTCATTTATTGACAATTTTTTGTACAACCCTAGAAGATTTTTTAGATTGCGAGGTGATCGTAAGCAAAAAGTATTTGAGTTTACGCAATAGGCACATTTCCTTGCGTAGATATAAACACTAGCGAGGAAAGGCGTGATGTTATTTCGACCGTACTTCCTACTGAATTTGCAATTATTTTATTGAATGAAAATTTTACGAAATAAGAATAAACTTTGGTAGTAAAATTACAAATAAATACATAGGTACTCGTAGTTGGAATTTTAGGTAAGTAGAATACAAAAAGGTCAGTCCGGACCTGCTCTTGATTGTTTATTATAAATAGAAAATCATAAAAATTGTGTCTCAAACTACTCTTATTTATTTATCTAGTAATTAGGATCATTTTATAACGAAAACTACTCTTGGAATATTTTACAAATAGGCAGTCGTTTATTTCCAATAATTCAACATTTTTGTTATGCTGTAAATATTCAACTTCAATAACAATAACTCAACGTGGAACGTTTGTCGCAAAACATTTTCAAAATCGCGCTCTCTGGGTCATTCACCCGCCCGTCGGATGATTCGGGCAACAATAGCGCTGCTGTCGCTCAAAATCGACTTTATCCGTGCGCGGTCTGGGCCCTTAAGAGGCAGCAGGAGCAGCAGCGGGAGTGGCCCTGAAGGCAGTGGGGGTGGCACTCCTCTTGCCCTTCCCCTTGCCCTTCCGCGAAATGGCCGCAGCCTCGGCTGGCGTCCGCCTCGCTGGGACAGCGGACGGGGGCAGGGTGGGGCGGCGGCTAGGAGGCCGGCCTCTCGGACGGGGCGCAACGCCGGCGCCAGCAACAGCCGCGTAGGACAACGCGGGCTGCGTCAGCGCAGGGCGGTACCTCCGGTCCTTAAGGACGCCAAGGCGCCTCTCGATCGCCGCCATGAGCTCGGTAAGAGTAGGTGGCACAGGCTGTGGCGGCGATACGGGCGCCGCATTGGGCGCGGTCCTGGGTGCCGTCCTTGATGGCCCAGCCTTCGGGGAAGGCGGCGTGGGTTGGTCCGGCCCCTTGACCAGCTTGGTCAGGTTCGCGACCTCCTGTCGGGACGCGGCAAGTTCCGCCTCCAGGCTGGCCACCTGGCCCCGGAGCTTCTGCTCCTCTGCGGGGACGCTCCGCGCTAGGAGCTCATCCAGGGAAGACTGGGCGTGAGTCACTGCCGTCTTCACCACCTGCCTCTTACCCTGCAGATTTTTGGTGCCACCCTTCATGGCTTCTGCAATTCGGGTAAGAGCCAGCATGAGCTCCCGCGCGGCTGGCACCTCCTTGTCCCTGCCACTGGGCAGGAACGGCACTGTAGGAGCGGGGGCTTTAAATACCGGCGACTTTCGGTATTTACCGGACGTCGTAATCGCCAGGTATTTCGTCGGAACCCCCTCCTAGGTCTCGCTGGATGCGGTCCCCCCAGAGCAACTGGTGCTCCGGTCACGCGACGACCCCGCCTTCGGGACCACCTTCTCCCGAGTCCTTTTGACTGGGGTCTTCCACAAGGAAGAACCCTCCGTCTCCATGCTGCTGGGAACGACGTCTGTCCCAGCAGCGGTCGACGTGACCTCCGCGTCGGTTTGGGGGGTGGTTTTGAGGCACACCCCCTGGCCTGTCGGGCTTTGTTGACCCCTCCCAAATACCTGATGGGGGTCGCTGTGACTGGTGCCGGGCCTGAGCCCCGCATCAGTCACAGCCGGGTGTTCGTGGAGGGATTCCTCACCTCCAGTTCCCCGTTGGGTAATCTTATTATTCGTAGTTTGCAAAGCCATTTTTTAAATAGTTTAACGTCCTTCGACGGGCGACACCCTAGGCGTGACAGCTCCCCTGCACGATTCATCCCCTCACCGGGTGTCAGAGCTTGGGATTGGGTTAATTTTTTATAGAGGTGTTCATCCTCGTGGCCCCGAGGGGCCACCGGTCCTGTCAATTCAGGATTACGGCTGGGCCGGGCGGGGGTCTTTACAAGACCGTTCCGCCCGCGCCCCGTTGGTGATTTTTTTAACGAGGTTTTCTTCCTCACGGTTCCGAAGAACTGGCTTCCCGCCTGCTGTCAGGCGGGGTTCGGCTGAACGGTGGTCTCTGCGAGACCGTGTCCGACACCGCTGATGAGCTCAGTGATGTCGGACCCGTCGCCCTGGTGGTTTCTCCGCACAGCAGCACTCTGCTCTGTAGAGTGTCGGCGGAGAGACTTGGGCCGCGCTAGGCCCCCGTCGTGGTGGGTCTACGTTCCTCATGCGAGGCGGCAAGACCTCCACCTTGGCCAGAATTAGCCGTAGTAGCTACAACTCTGCGGTACGTTGCCGCAGAGTTGCAGCCACTGCCGTTGCCCGGGGTGCACCACGTGGAGGATCTGACCAAAGCACCCCAGACATAACCCCTTACAAATATGCCCGGTGACGTCAAACGGATTGCACTGTATTACGTGATACTAAAAATGCTGGCAAATGCACCTCTGCCTACCCCTTCGGGGATATAGACGTGATATGTGTGTGTGTGTGTATAGCGGAGCAACCATGAAAAACATAACATAAATTATTGATGGTCTTATTTTTTTACCCAAATCATTGCCCACAACGGAACGGAGACGGTACAAATATTAGGTTGGGGTGGGAGGAGGCAACCATTGCTCCCATCCATGTTGCCATTTTTCGCCAAAACTACTACCTAGTCCGATTTTAATACAGTTTTTAGTTATGGGTTTGGGTTTGATTGGTGCATGTTATTATATAGGTGTTACGGGGACAACCACTCTTTTTATCTTGTTTTTAATAACTTTTTAGGCCGCGTCGACGTCGTGAGATTTTTATTACACTTCCCTCGAATAAGAAGAAATAAGATTATGCTGGAAAGTATCCAGAACAAAATTAGGTTCTTGTATCTGAAGCAATATGGAGTATATCCAGGATATCCATTGCTGTATCCTACTTTATTTGTTCTGAGTATGGTGGGTTATGAAAGGCATGAAATGAGTTGGGAAGTGGCTTTAGCAACGTATGTGCTTAAAATCATGAGGGGACAAACGAATAATCAGGTGGTCCTACAGGAGATACGTATCTGTATCCCTAACGACTACATACGACGACGGAGACGGACAAGCTATTAGAGATTCCAGCAGCTCGCACCAACCTGCTGCACCTCGCGCCGCTGACTCGTACGTTGCGGGCGCTTATCACGGTATCTGAATCGATTGATTTATTCTCGTGTTCGTGGAGTGAATTCACACAGGCCATGTGTTATTTATTCTGTTGTGTTAATGTATGTTAGTTTATTTTTAAAATAATAGATATAAGTTAGAGGTATTGTTGTACATCCATTGCATTGGGGGTGGCCCTGTAAGGATGTATGTATTGTTGAAATAATAAATAAATACCTAAATAAATGAACTAGAAATTGCCAAAACTTATTTGTTCTTTATTTGTAGATAGTTCCTAAAATATTACGTACACACAAACATATGAACTCTTCTTATATATATTAGATATTCGACCAGCCGTACAGCCTTCCTGTCGTATAAATGTAGTACCGTATATTTGCATTTGGCGTAGATCGGCATCAGACAAGCCATATCTGACGTTTTAATTACGATTCTGAACTGTATGCGGGTGAGGTGTGGTCTCAGTGCAAGCGGGATCAGATAAAAAAACGTGGTTTTTGATGCATTGCCATTTGACAGTCTATATTCGGTATCAGAGGTATGATATCTTGTTATTGGTCCTTGACGATTCGATAGGATTGCAACCTTTGACCACAGTTGGTTGTCCCCTCGATATGAAAGCTTTTTTTCTGACTTTTTGCCTTTCTTTGCTACTCATATCTCTTTATTTCTTTTCATTTTGTTGTTTTAAAAAGAAGTGACACTACTGTTTGTTTTTATGATTCGTATTACAAATAAGTAGTTATTAGTTTTCTATCGTATATGTGACCCAGTAACGGCCTTGTTCCCTATTACGTGAGGCAAACAAAACTTCTGACAAAAACTGGTTGTGTAATTCACTTCTGCTTACCACCTCGGGGATATTTATTTATTTTATTTATTTATTTATTTCTTACATGCAACAGTCATTACAGAAAAAATCCAATGCGACAGTGCAGCAACATTAATAGATACATTGCAAAATATCATACAGGCAAGTACTACAAAAAATCATTTGAAACAATAATCTAAATTATTCCCAATACTACTCCAGCAAAACAATACCTCTTAATCCAAAATAACGATTGGATAACAACATAAACGTAATGAAAATAATAATCAAGTTAGTAAAAATAATAATTCAATTAAATCTCATACATAAAAATCCAATAAAGTCTAATAAAAATAAAACAAAAATTAAAAGTCAATAAAATAGCAATTCATCATTTAAAAATAATAATTTGCAATAAATACTCAATTGTCATAACAAATGGAATGTAGGGCAACCTTTACGAATTCGCTCAGGGAACACAAGAACACATCTACTTTTTCTGAAATAATATTAAGGGTGGTGATAGCACGCGTAAGGGGAGTATTGTCCAACAGTTTCGTTCTACCACGCTGCACTGCGAATAAGTTTGGCCGTCTACGACGATGTACATACCTATCCGGTACGCATAAACCTATACACTGCAATATACCCGGATTCGTCGTGTATCCACGGAACACTTTAACAATATATGTTACCGTCGCCAAGTCCCTTCTAACTTCCAGCTTGTTGTATCCGACCATACCCAACACAAATAAGGTCGGATACATCAATGGGTAGAAAGGGTAGACTCCATACAGTCTTAGGTATAGGTATCTGGTAAATTTATTTTGAATGCGCTCTATCATAAGACTGTACTTGATCTCATGCGGAGCCCAAACCATACCGTCAAATTCCAACTGGGTCCTTATAAGAGAGTTATAAAGTGCTATAATAGCTTTTACATTTGAAAATGTCCCTGCCCTACGAAGTACAAATCCAAGCCGTGTGTACGCTTTTTTGCAGATATCAGTCATGTGCTCACGGAATGTCAGCTGACTGTCCATACGAACGCCCAAATCCCTCACTGATTTAACCCTTTCCATTACCACGCCCTCCATGTCATAACTGTAATGGATATGTGCACTTGCACGGCTAAATGTCAGTATTAAACATTTTGTAGTATTAAAATGAAGCCTGTTAGTAAAACTCCACTCCACCACACGATCTACATCCTGCTGGAGGCGTTTGCAGTCATCCTCACTCTCAATAGTCAAGAGCAGTTTAAGGTCATCCGCGAAAAGCAAACACTTGGCGTCCCTAACAACTCTAGATATAGGAGTTATTAAACTATTACTTGTTATAGGTATATTGCTGATATGAACCCGCTACCCGCTAACACTAGAGCCATGTATCTCACCCAGCAGTCCACGCATGCGTCCTTAATTAGGCATTCTGGCGTCGTCCGGCCGACGTACGCGCACCGTGCAGGCGGTGCCTTTGACAACCAACTCACGCCGTCTCACTCACACAATGCAACTATTCATTTAACACCACCACAATATCCTGATCCTCACTGCTCTTTCAATATCAAACACAATCTCTAAGCATGAAGTGTCAACTTATATTAGATACGATATCTTCTCATGATATAGGATTTGTTGTTCAAATGTGGGATTTTATTATATTGTAGTAGGTTTGAGAATAAGTTGTTTTGTGTAAATATCAAAGGTGTTATTGGAGTCATGTAATGAAGGGACTTAATTGTGTATTCTGTTTAGAACTTGGGATTTGAAAATAAAAGAATGAGTGTGAGGTCGCGATGCCGTAGCATAGATGCTATTTAGTTGGAACCGGGAAAAGTTAGGAGGTATTCCCCACTCCTGGTTTAAAATAAGTAGGTAACCTACCTCCCCCGAAGAGGCCACACAGGTGGCCAAAGTCCGCCGGGCGCCACTGGAAATACCGTCTGGATCAATGGATCTCGCGGAAATAAAAAAAGTACAAATAAAAGGTAGCCTACCTTAACACAGAAGAATAATACTTACCAACATACATAATCACTTCTATGTTCTCGATGTGGCAGAGATTTCCATATTTAAATAAAACTCAACTTTCACGCTATTGGGTGTTAATTTGATAATAGGGGATGCTGACTATCAAATGAAATCATCACTTTCTTGATTATACCTATCACGTACCTACTCCTACTACATTAATAAAAGCAAGATATAAAATGCTTGGTTAAATTATTAAATAATTATTTATTTATATATTTTATTAACATTAAACAGTTATACATTAAATGTACCATATTACCTAACCTATGCACGACATACATAAATTGAGTGAACGTGTTAACCACACCAATGTCCACGAAGTAATTCAGAATAATAAAAGTAATGTAAAGAGAAACGTACATGTACTTACGTATGGTATGCTTATGGTAAAGTATGGTTATGGTAGCTTTTTAAAATTACCAAGTTCATAAGTGACATTATACATAATATATCGTATAGTTGACTGCCTCGGTGGCTCAGTGGTATGAGTATGCGATTGCCGCCCCTGAGGTCCCAGGTTCGATTCCGGGTCGAATCGAATTATTTGTGTATTCCACAAAGGTTTGTTTCGGAGTTTGGGTATTTTCTATGTATAATATGTATGTATTTAGAAATATATAAGTATGTTTATCAGTTGTCTAGATCCCATAGCACAGGCTTATATTAGCTTAATTTGGGCTAGATGACGTTGTGTGAGAATGTGCAAAAATATTTATTTATTTTACCAACTGTGAATTTTAAGAGAATGTGGTCTGAAGGTTGATATTTGTAGATCTATCTAATGGAAATATATATTATGTAAACTACGTTGCCTATCCCAGATACACTATTAACATTTATTTTTCTCTCACATCTACACACATCTATATATATTATTTAATAAGACAATTTGTCTGTCTGTCCCTCCGTCGCGTTTTTCAATTATAATTAATAATACATACATTTGCATGAAATATTAAAATATATATTTATTTTTTTTATATTTGAGGCAATACAAAGTTCGCTGGGATAACTAGTTTATTTTAATCTCACTAAATCACCTATTAAATAGTAGTACAAGTATTTAATTCTGTGGTACAAGTGCAGAACTATAAAATACCTTTTTTTTTTCTTCTTTTTGTACCCACACAGTAAATAAAACAGTAAGTGGATATGAACTAAACGTGTTTACAATGGCACCACTTATCTCTAAAGAGATCTTTTCCAGTGGGCCTAAGAGAGATCATGATGCAAACAGGTCCTGATGTGTGTGCAGGTTAATAAACTTACATAAACTATAACTAAATAAATACATACATAAAAAGTTATATAAACATACATAGACGTACAATAATTAAGGTAAAGAAGCGAGATAGTGTTCCTTAACTCTCTTCTTGAAGCCAGACACAGTTCTGCAGTTCCTTATATCGGTTGGAAGAGCGTTCCAGAGTCTGACGGCATGAACGAGGAAGAGTAGGAGAAGAAGTCAGATTTGTGGGAAGGACAATTGAGGTGGTCCTTTGATCAAATTGACATTCCTTTACAAGGACAATGGATATTTCTGGCCCGTGAGTGGTCATCAATGAAACTAGTGTCATTTAATCTTTTAAATGACACTAGTTTCATAGATGACAGTCGTCAGACAGACGTCCTCTTGGACGTATAATATGTAGTTATTTGCAAAAAAAATGTAAATAAGTATTTTATCAGTTTATCTAGTAGGTACTCATATCACAAGCTCTGTTTAGTTTGAGACTAGATGGCATTGTGTGAATTGTCCTAGCATATTTATTTATTGAAAATAAAATGTTCAAGGAGTACTAAGAAATATCATTTGGGAAAAAAGATGGAAAAATACTAGGCACTAACTAACCTACTGGTAAATTGCGTATGAGGACACCGATTCGAATGACGTTATCCCGACGCACGTTAATTCGAAAATATTTCCAAGTGGTACGCTAGCTCGAAAGTACTTTAAATCGAAAACCGCTTAATCGAATGACGTTGTCGCGACAATGTCATTCGATATATTTTCGTCATATCAGACCCGGTAAATTGTGGGTGTGTAGTATGCCGTTACCTAACTCTTTGGGGTTTATTATGTTAAATATTATAAAATATGTAATGTTACTGTAATTTTATTACATATTTATCATGAAAATTATTAATAGTGAAAAACAAATCTTTTTCCACGAGGTTTTTTTTAAAGATAAAGGTGTATTTATTTGTAAAACATGTGTTACGTGTATCAGGACAGCGTTAAAAGCATAGGTGTCACAAATATTTTTTAAGATTTGTATCAAACATGCTTAGCCGAAAAAACGGCACACAAATAATTATAATAAGTAGTTGACCGAGCGAGCGAAGCGTCTCAGTTTCAACTCGAGGACTGCCCGATTTGGCGTTGTTTGTCTGTATGTATGTATGTGTGTCAGTTCCGGTCTACAGGACGCATTTTTAGCCCCTTTTCATGAAATTTGGCACAAGTGTTCTTTGGCGCAACTTTTGTCGAAGAGATTTTTCGATTGGGAGGAAAATGCGGGAGAAATGGGGGGAAAATGGGGAAGAACGAAAATAACGCGAGGTCTACTGTTCGCAGAACTACTAGTTTTTAGTTTATTTCAGGAGGATGTAGTGATATAGTTAAATCAATTAATGTCAGCAATAGAGATAATGTTATGCTGGGTTTAGACACTCGTCTCGCGGTTCGCCTCGCGTCTCGTCGAACGTTTCGACGGCCATACATTATTGCCCATTGGCATTTTAACCGACACAAGATCACTCTGAGCTTGGATAATAAATACCTACGATAACACACATAAAAATAAACTATAAGGTAAGAAATATTACATCATTTGAAGGTAGTAAATAGCTCTTAAATATTCATCCTTACAAAATAGAAAAAAAGTAGCCTACCTACTTGTCGCACTGAGTTATTAAACCGTCAATTTGGAGGGACCAATTTGCATTACTCGATATTTTTATAACGATAAATGTTTCGGCCAATCAAAATGAATATTACTAAGGTAGGATTAAGGTATTAAAATACTAGCTAGGTAGAACAGTCCAGGTTGCTATGCATCAGTTTGGTCCCTCCATCTTGACATCATAATGTAGGGATCAAGAAGTTTGTTCAAATATATGAATATATGCGTAATGTAGAGGTAGCTAAAGTTATAGCAATGGTAGCAAATAGTAGATTAATGGTATTAATCATATATATATGTGTGACAGAAATCCAAGACTTGGTCCCTCCATTTTGACGATCACTGGAAACAAAGAATCTAGTAGCAAATTTAATAGTAGCAGTAGATGTAATATTTAAAGACTGGACTAACATAGGGGTTCACTGGAAATACTATAAAATTTTTCCAATTATCTAACTGTAATAAATATTAATATTTTAAAAATGTATAATTTAAAGAATTAGAAGATTATAAAATTTTCTGTTTTCGATATACTTCTAACTAATGGCACCCTCTCTTGTAACCAGAGACGCCCGGCAACGGACGTTAGAGCGGCCGCGGCCTAGGTCACGGAACTAAAAAAAAAAAAAAAAAAAAAATGGCACTCTCTGTTAATCTTTATATTCATCTGCGGATAACGCAGTCGGTTGCAATATTGTTTGCTTTTATAAATGTAAATTTTGAATTATTGTAACTATATTATATCGTAACTGTTTGTTGTCCCTAATCAAATAAAATAAAATAAAATACCTTCTGCTGCATACCAGAGACGCTCGGCAATGGACGTAATAGATATACCTATACCTACCTGAAATGATGTATTTGTTTGTATAGGTCATTAAATGGCTCTTACAAACGTCAGTAAGTACTTAAAATAAAAAATATTATTGCTTCTATATTTACATGTACTGCCAGATTCGCAAAGCAATAAGTAGAACTGAAAAAACCTGGTTTAAAAACTCACGGTCACTCTTTTTCAATAATTGACAGGTAAATTACACATTTTCTTAAGACTAAAATGTGGATGAATGTACATTGGTCTCGTGTCAAAATCAATAAGCGTGTATAATGGAACAATAAAAAATTGTAGTCACCTAATTACAAAATATGCTACAATTACGGCATTTTAGGAGGCGCCTGCACCTAATTAGTAGACACTTAAGTGCCTACATAGTAAGTAAGTACCTAACTTATCTTGATAAATTTGAACCTTATTTATCTGATATTATTTTAATTGACAAAAAATAACAGTTGGTAGCAAATCCATTCCTGATACCTACTATAAGCATCGGGAACAATAAAATTGGGACAGTAAGTTATCGTCTCTGCCAAATAATGACACCCTATTGGCCTTTAGGGACCACAATGTTGAGGGATCAGTCGCTGTATCGGAATACCGTAAAAAACGGAAGTTAGTTAAAAGTCCACAGATAATAAATATTTATAAATAAATAAATATTTTTTGACTTCAATATTTTTGGACATTCTCACAAAACGTTATCATATAGCCCAAATTAAGGCAATATAAGCTCGTGCTATAAGATCTCGACGGCTGATAAATATTTATATATTTCTTAATACATACATATTATACATAGAAAAATACAAGGTAAAGCGATTCTTTACACCGCACCAGAGGTGTCTGCTGTACAAAACGCAAATTAGACCCTGCGTCGAATACTGCTCTCACCTCTGGGACGGCTCCGCGAAGTATTTGCTGGACGCAGACGCACTCGACGCTATGCAGCGACGCGCTGTTCGCATTGTAGATTGTCCGGAGGTAACGGGAAGCCTTGAGCCGCTAACCCAGCGCCGAACAATTGCTTCCTTGGCCGCGTTCTACCGTATTTACCATAGTGAGTGTTCTGAAGAGCTATTCAATCTGATCCCACCCTCTCCCTTCCGATCCCGAACAACGCGTGCCGGGCAGAGATGTCACTCTCGTACCGTGGAAACCGTCTTCGCGAGAACTGAGCGTTTTAAACGTTCGTTTCTCTTTTCGCCGAACGATGGTGGCTTGGAACGCCCTGCCCGCGCACGTGTTTCCTCCAACATATAAACCTGGGTTCATTAAGCGAAGCGTGAAGAGGCACATTACTGGGTCGTCAAGTTGAGGGTCACTCTCTATAGTATTCCTGTGTACTGTGAGAGTTGCCCACAATCGCCAGACGTCGCCACAGTTTACCATCAGGCGGGTGGCGTCAATTTGTCGACCTAAATATATATAAAAAAAAAAAACCTTAACTTCGAAACAAACATTTGTGGATCACACAAATAATTTGGTTCAACCCGGAATCGAACCTGGGACCTCAGAGGCGCCAGTCGCATACTCATACCACTCAGCCACCGAGGCAGTCGAACAGATAGCCCGCAATTTGCTGCAGTTGCTGTTTTTGATACAATTTGTAAGTATAATAACCTACGCTACGACGTAGGTCAGATACTGTAACTTATAATATTACTAGTAGTCGATACTAGTAACATATAAAGCATTAAAATGAAATTCCGAACCTCTCAATTACCCAACACTTTTATTGCAGCAATTTCGTAAAATAAAATTCAACCTCATGGGCAGATACACTTAATTTTATATGTTCTTCATTGTATACTCCGTCCCTCTCAACTATCAGTCGAAGACAGGGACAGCTAAAATTACTCCCACTGATTGCAGTGAGCCGTACACGAATTAGGCCCTTTTCGTTTTTTTCTTTCTCTTTTTCATCTTAATGCCCTGTTCATGCGTTGAGACCTTTTATCGGAACATATGCATGTTTCTAAAACGCACCGGCCGCAGCCGACCCAGCCGAGTCGACCGGTTTCGTTCCTTTGCCTTTGAATAGAAACGCCGCCGCGCCGCACGCCGAGTCGAGTTCGAGTTCGAAATTTAAATCAGTTTACGTCGAACCGTGAGCGAGAGAGGTCGTGCGCATTGATATAATAAACAAAATAATGTTTACGATTCTTGAGTGTTTACTAGCAGTGATTTTGTGACTGAATATGACATGATATACTTATTAGTGATTTTTATATTGTGAATATATTACAATGGCTCGGATTTTTTGTATACTTCTGTTTGTGTGGGTGGTGTCTGCTGACCACGAAGAAGTGGATGGTGGCAAATGTGAGAGAATTAGGCTACCACTATGCCAGGACTTAGGATATAACTGGACTGCTATGCCGAATTTGATGGGGCACAAGGATCAGAAAGAAGCAGAGGATGCGGTAAGGAATATTTTCAAACCATTCATTTATTTAAGTGTTAATACTAATTTACTAAAACAAAACCACACATAAATATTTAGAGGAACATAAAGTAGTTTTCACAGTACGTAATATGTACAGTTTTCTATCAAAATGGAGTTAACTCAAAATTTTTGCAGGTTTTGAAATCTGCTTTTAAAGTTAATACTGTATTGTTTTCAATGCAGACCTATGTAACAGTTTCTATTTAACCCTTTCCTTTCTGACAGCATTTAATCTGAAGCATTTAATACCTACTTACCGTGATTGTATTTTGGAACAGACATGGGAATAGTTAATGCGACACTGGATTACTGAGCCATGTCTTATTGATAAAACTTCTTTCTTCTATCTTTTGTTGTAATTTGATTTACGATTAACAGTTAGACTTTTTGAATTGCATTTTGGGGTTTGCTTCCCTTTGATGCTCTACATAACGTTTGAGGGGTGAACGATGTCACAATTTTGAAATATTATAGTCTTGTTTCTCACGATAAAAATATATTTTAGTTTTTGATTCATGACTTGCGTACCCAATTCAAAATAAGAAACACATATTTTCGTATTACGCACTCAATTTGGACTTGTCCTCTTTTAATATAAAACGGGAGCGCTGCGGTAGAAAATTAAAACATCAAAACAAGACATAAGTAGTAAAAAAGTAATAAAAACTGTCATTTGATAATCTAATTTCTTGTTCCATATAAAGCGTTTGGTATTGTTTACGTGATAAATAGCAAAGTGTGGGCGACGAACGACAGACGTGACAGATAACAACCGGCAAATGGCCACTGTTATCAAGCGGCACATCAAAGACAGCAATCTTGAATCGCCGCCGCTCTTGTGTAAACGGTCTACTTCACTAGTACGGTACACCTGTTTGTATATATTATCGACGGTACAGAAAACATAGAAAATTACTCTACGCTTACGTCATTAACACTTTATAAGCAGTAAACATTCCATGTTAATCAATCATCATTAGAATATTATGCCAAGTACTTTAAACGTAAAAAGTTTCTATTCATAGATTCTGTACTTATAATATCTACATAGTTACGTATTAGAATTAGTTTTACATTTAATTAATTTGCTTTATTTTTTCTATCTATGTTCTATTGTTTATGATTTTGTCCTAAATAGGCATTAGGTATCAGTCTCAACGCCGCTTAAAAAATCTATCGCGCACATTGATGGCTAAATAATTTCAAAATCTTCGGAATTTTTCTATCCAAATAATAGATAGTAGCATATATACCTAATATACAAAACGTTGCAAAAATTGAAGCTGCGCCAAGATAGACATAGGTAGTTCTGCAGTCCACCCCTCACAGTGTAATCCCACTTTCAATGTTGTAAAAGTATGATATTGCAATTGCCACAGGATTACTATCGTTGGTGTAGCATTAAATCAATAAACATAAACTTCCTACCGGCACTTTCAAGCGTAGTTTCGCGTGTGTCAATATCTGATATCTTTACAATAGCATAACGCAAGAGTAACCATTTATTTTTATTTATATCCCTTATCGAATCGCTGCTATCTCTTGCCTTAAGTACCGATGTGTATCGGTTAATGCTATTTTATCAGCGGCATCACTTTTAAACTGATATCTTTAGTTATAGATAGATAGATATTAAATTGACTAAGCTGATAATGCAAGATATTGACGCTTTGTTCACATTATTATCTATTTTTATTTCGTAAATGTATTTAAATTTTAATACTAACCAATATAGACAATTATTTACATAAATAAATACACATCCCGAAAGGGCAAAAGAACCAACGTTTATTATGCTCACATATTGACACTTTGTGGATGCCACTGCACACTTATTCTTATAGATCAGGAATTAATATTGACAGTGCTTCTTAGTACCTATAATTTAAACTATATAAATCAATATCGGTATCATTTCGTGTTGTATCAGTCTTAAAACAATAATGTGATTGAGTCTCATGTCTTTTGACAGTGTTCTTAAATATAATGAAGGTATCTACAATATTATAACCATTTTGATTATTAGATGCAGTCTAATAGTATTGCTCTCAATTAGACAGAAAAATCACGTTCTAACAGACACAACTGTATTAAGAAAATAAGGGCACATAACAGTTACAATTTAGTCACGAAAATGTTATTCCGCGTGTCTTATCCTCAGAATACGGAACAATCTCTATTCTGAGGTCTTATCATATTATGAAGATGTATCTAAGTTTCCCTCTCATCACTTAATAGATCAAATGATGAATGTAACATATTTCCGGAATACATTGAGGTCTGAGTGGTCATTTTATATCGCAACTAGAATCTTCCTCCAGTGGGCCGGTCTATTCACGAAGATTCTCTTGTATTTACGGACATTCACCTTTAGGGAATTAGACTTGTGCTCGTATTTTGAAATATGTACATACATAGGTCTGTCTCAGACTAGAAAAAGAATATAGACGGAACATGTAGAATGAACACGTGAAGCCAAATGACACTTTCAATGTGTGCGTGTGACTCCGATTTCCGTATACCGATACCACTAACGGCGTGTGCGTAATGTTGCCAGCAAATAAAAAATCTCCAAAAAATCTTAGTGGACATATATGATGGATAATTAATATTTGTTATAGTAAATGTTATCTGCAATTATTTTATATCATTTACACAAATGATTATTATGATATGTGCCTAAAATGGGGAAGTGTTAAAATAAATGAAAACGTGATAAACACTGAGTAAACACACTTTAATTACTAGCTTTCAAAAAAATTCCCATAATTAAAATAATCCTTTTTAAGATGAATGAACAAAGCTCCATTCCAGTGTAAGTACAAGTTACAGTCAACAACAAAAGTTGATAAGCACAAAAATATTTATTATTCTTTTTTACATCCCAATGCATGTGCCACAGCAATGTACTAGTAATGTTAGAATACCCAAGGACAAAGTTAATATATTTCGTGTTTTGTTTATGATTTTGTGATCGGTTTAACAGCTATAGTGATCAACAGATAAGAATTATTGGTTAAGCTACTTTTGTCGTTGACTATACATGAAATAGATATCAATAGTCGTTAGGTTAAGACTAAGGCCTTTGTAGTGTTAGACTGAAATTAAAATACTGACACAGTAACATAAATAAATTGGATCAGAACACAGGCTGGGAGGTCAGACAGCAGTGAATTCCAAGATTGCCGAAATACCCAAGCCACGCATAGTAAGTAGATCCCGGACACAGATGTGATCGGGAGTTCGGGACTAACGCACGAATGATGATGATGATAATTAGAAACATCGAGCTTGTCAACATTGATGACACTGATTTTTTTTACTCAGTACTTTATAATTCCCATAAATACTGCAAAATATTTTGTGGAAATGATGAAAAAGTTATGGCAACTCTGTATAGTATGGCGGAGGTTTTGTGTTCCTAGTTTGTGCAACTAAAATATTTAGAAAAATGTTATGAAATCTAATAAGAAATAGTTAATTACTTATGAAACGATAATCCAGCATTCTTCCTATGAATAGTTGAAGTGTTTTTACACCTTTTCACCACACAATACGGCATATTTATAATATTTTATTCAACCGTGATCAGCGTACACACTCGCTGCTCACAAAGGAGTGCGAGCGGAATGGTATCCCATTGCTATATAGTATCCCTTTTGGCGGCTTCACTCGCTAGTTCTATTCGTTCCGTCTATGTTATTCTTTTAGTCTGAGAGGTCTGTATACTCAAGTATGGTTTGAATGGAGATAATAATGTAATGGTTCGTCAGCGTGGTATTATGCAAAGTTTTATTAATTATGCATGCATTTTTCTTTACTTTTTTCACTTAACCTTAGTTATCCCATTAGCATAAAAATCAGTTAAAGACTTTTATAAACAAATCTCTCCGTTTGAAAATAACAAATATCCTAAACTTTTTACATAAATACAAATTCTAAATCCCGAACAAACAAACGTCCAAGGCCAACAAAGACCGGCTCTTACTTCTCGTGGAGGTGGTAATGAACCAATTTTAAAGCACCCACACTTTAACCTCACACTATTAACACCATGTAGAACTAACAATCAATTCCGAGTTTAAATTTGAACGTTGCAATTTACGTAAACAATTAGTTTGGGGCCACCAGGAATAGCTCTTTGAAACATAGGTTAGGAATGTTTAACGTGTCAAAACATATTCGGACGAATAGTTTCGTAAAATCATTTTTTTAATACCGCGGCCGCTCTAACGTCCGTTGCCGGGCGTCTCTGGTTACAAGCAGAACGTATTTCCAGTGGCGCCCGGCGGACTTTGACCACCTCTGTGGTCTATGCGGGAGCTTTGTAAAACCATAATCTAAATTCTAAACAATGGTTTTGTTTTTAAATGTAGATGATAGGGTTAAAAGATGGAGGTTCTCAATTTGACTTTGTTATTTTTATTTTTAAATATTAAATATTAAAAAATATATTAATTTCCCCATTCCCAATGACAATTATCAATTTGGTACCATTCCGGTAATTTGAAGTTGATTCTTATGTCAATGTTTCACGTGCTTCTCACAAAAGTAGTAATATGGTAAAATATTTTTTTAACAACGATCAACTTGTTACTTTTTAATAACCCATATCTCTACATTGTCCTTCGTTTTTGTGTTGAAATTACACTTGCATAACGAACCCTGGTGTTGGCCGAAGGGGCCAGGTACATCTGTGAGGTGTTATTGAGAAGTCTCCCAGAATTATTCTTTGAAGCGGCACCCTATCATTATCTCAGGTATGCCAGTATAATGCACCGACATAAAAGGCCCGGTGTCTCACGGATGAAAGAAAGTTTTTAATACTGTTAAGTCCTCTTTTTTAATGCCTCGTTATTTTTGTCGGATTCGTTTTCCCCTTAAATCGATTTTTAATATTGTCTGATCTCATTTGTTGCTTAATTATAATCGTCTTATTTACGACTAAGTATTATTCATATTTGTTTCCTAATATGAAGTTTCCTGACCAACAAAAATGTCAGCGAACAAAAGTATTTTTATTTTATGGCAGATTAATGTGTAAAAACTTGATCGATAACAGTATTTAATGGAAATGCTAACTAAAATCTCAATTTATATATTTTATGGGTCTTCGAAATCATATTTATTACTGCTCTGGACCTGTTTTGAATAACTTAGCACTTTTTATAGTAACAAAAGGAACACAGCGGCCGCCTACCTGTGGTAATTAGGGCCGGCAATTTGTGAGTTCGTCGGTTCGTTTTTGCGGTTTTAACATCGCGGGCGCCGCCGCCGCGAGGCTTCTCTTATGTCTAACCTCACCTTGACTATTAAATACATAGTAAAATAACTACGTATAATAGTAGATCTTGCGTGTGTTGCAAAAAAGATGATGTATCGTTTAAACATGTTGGATAATAGATTTCTTCAATACGTATGTTATATTGTGTGGAATGAATGAAGATGGCTAACTGTGTAACTTTAGGTTTAATTTTTAAATATTGTAGGTTCATTCAGTTATTTATGTAGATTGTAGGTTATAGTAAATTTTGAATGCCAGACGTGGTGAATATTGTGGTGAACAAATTACAAATATACATTTAAAATATACAGTAATTTTAATTGGTGTAATAATCACACAGTTCACAATCACGAACTTTAAATTAAAGACTTAGTTAAGTGCATTCAGCCAAGTCGTATAAAGGAAGGGGGACATGGCGGTATGATCAAAGGCGGTTGATTACCTCACGATGCGCAAGCGCTTCATTTCGTATCGTTTTATTGCGCGCTCCGGTGCGTCGACCCGATGCATCGATGCGGGCGGTACTCGATACCTACTCGATGTGAGATGCGATGCGATTGCGAATCGAGTTTCACTAATTATTAAGCGATGTTTAATTGCTAGTTTCTAACTAATTGGGAGATAGAGAATGCTGATCTCTAATTATAAAGTTGTTTGTTTTGAATATTACTCAAAAACGACTTAACCGATATCAATGAAATTTTGTATATAAATACTACAATCACGTCTAACTGTATCCCCGAGGGGGTAGATAGGCAGAAATGAACTACAGACCCCGATTTTATCATTAATTTTGTTGGTGCCTATGTACCTATGACAAGGCTAGCTTTTCCTGAAACTGATGTCAAATATCTTGTGCTGTGTTTTAGTACATGAGAGTTTCAAAAATTCCTTATTTCCTTTCTTTCGGAAAGCCAGTTTACCCCTGTTCCTTACCCTTCCCCTCGACAAATAGTAACGCTCGACTTATGAGTGTATACTCGCGTAAGGTCACGGTAATTACTTAACATTACAATATAATAGTATCATAAAATACCATTAATTTCATTAACCATTTTAATTAAGCTAATAATGACCATTAAGTTAAAAAAAGATCAAAAATAAAAAGGCTATTATCGTTTAGGTATTATAGCCTGCCAATAAGTGACCATATTGTCAGCATACGGTAACATTTCTAGGCAGCGATGACGCGTAGGAATTTATGACGCAACTTACTTCGCGACTTTATTCGAGAGGAATCATTTATTTCAATATTCCCATAGCTTTTCTTGATAATGAAATAATCAACGCAAACAGACTGACAAAAGTTGGGTGTGTAATGTATATTAAGGAATATAGGGTTGATTATATAAATGTGTTTAAAAAATAATATTTATGTTACTGCCCCTACAACACAAATACATATTATCTTTGAGAAGAACCTGGCCACAAACGGAGAAATGATGAAGTCACCATAGTAACTTTTATACCGCCAAGAAAGACCTATCAAAAAACGTATCACAGTAGCTATTGGAGAGTGGGGCCAAAATTTGCATTGTACTTTAATAATAAATTGTTTTCTTTTTAATTCTCCACGCTACCGATATTGGGCGTTTTCACATTGCACGATATCGTCCACAACATCGTCACGATTGTCACATTGTCACGATAATTTACATTCTTACCGTTAAGTTAAGTTACTTACGATATCGTGGGTCGTTATCGTGCAATGTGAAAACGTCCATTAGAGTCTATTCGCGAAACTGGGCGAAACCCACACAAGTCGTTTCAAAGAATTGTAATAGTATAGAATGTATTCCAATCTCGGGAATGGCGCAGTCATCGTTGGAAAGCCCATTGTGCCCCACAGGGCTCCGGCCGACGGAATGTTGCCCAATTAAATAGATTCTGGATTGTACCGCAACGACACGCCACGTCCACACTCTTCAATAAAAACTTTAATATAACTAATATACTTCAAAATTTTACTTGTGTTTTTGTTGTTATTTATGTATAAATAATAATAAAAATAAATTGACTTACTCTCAGTGAAAATCGACTAAGGCTGGAATCTAAAATTTGCTTATTAATAGATTTGAAGTGATAATTTCCGAAGTTACTGCACGGATTTTGATGCGGTTTTCGCGCTGCGAGATATTTGCGTTCAATTTCGGTATCTCACATAGGACATAGGTACCTATAGTTTTTTATGAAAATCGAATGTTACGTAAAAATGTCTCGTTATGGTAATCCTTTCTACAAAGGCGGAACTACAGGCATTACCTAATAATAAAATAAAATCCTAACCTATTAACCTTTTCTTTCTATTGGTATCCGAAGCAATTACGACTAATTGGTGAATCTAAAAGTAACTTTAACGACTCCAAATAAGACTATAACTTTTAATCAATCGAACTGAAATTAACCGATTGCAAATCGATTCACGTGTAACAAAACTCGGGTCAGCGATCGCTCGATTCATCACAATATAATCGATTAAAACAGTTAAAAATACTGGCTGTATTGGCGTGTTTTAATAAGCTGCCCACACATGGATAGATTGCCTGCACTCTCAGATCTTTCAGACAGCCTATTTTGTTCCATTTTCAAACTTATCGACTAACGTTCGTAGCCAAAGTCGCTTCCGCTGTCTGTCCGTCCCTATGCATACTTACTTAGATCTTTAAAACTACGCAACGGATTTTGATCCGGTTTTCACCAATGGATAGAGGGGTTTTCCAGTAAAGTTTTAATATATAATTTGTCAAGCGGGCGAAGCCACGGGCTTCTGCTAGTTTCACATAAAGGAGCAGGCAGATTGTGTGAGTCCCTTTAGGTATAAGCCGTACCTTTTAGAGGACCGTCGTTTGTGAGTTGCCATCGCGCATAAATAAGCATTAAAAAGTGTTTATCTCCACTCACGACAACACCGCCTCGTTCTGTTGTCAATTACACTTCCACAACGGACGCATACGTTAACTTGCATACCAGTTGAATGGCTTAAAACCTTTTTGAACACCGACATACGGCCATACATCTGTTTAAAAATAAATTAACTATTAAATGAATACTGAAGACGCGTATTTCAATGTGTTCGCATATTCCACTTGTCAATTAACAATCTCTTGACATCAATATCTTATCCGATGCAGAAAATAGGATACATAGGAGATAGGTCATTTATAATATTAAGAAAGAAATTATAAATAGATCACAAAAACTGATGTCATCGGCGGGATTCGAACCCACGGCCTTTCCCTAACAGGGGGACTGCTCTGCCAACTGAGCTACGATGACCACTACCGACAACATCGAACTTTTGCTTCATATCATATTCATAATTTCTACATCGCGCTATTAAGGTTAGCGTTGGATCCACATACCGCAGTTCTACCGAACTGACGGTACCAGTGTATCGTGTTACAACGATATTTAGACACTGAATTTTTAGATGAATCCTTACCAAATCCATATATATTTTTGTATTTCAAAGCAATGAGTTTGCTTAAACTATTCTTAAAATATTAAGAAAGAAATTATAAATAGATCACAAAAACTGATGTCATCGGCGGGATTCGAACCCACGGCCTTTCCCTAACAGGGGGACTGCTCTGCCAACTGAGCTACGATGACCACTACCGACAACATCGAACTTTTGCTTCATATCATATTCATAATTTCTACATCGCGCTATTAATCGCGGATTTGGTAAGGATTCATCTAAAAATTCAGTGTCTAAATATCGTTGTAACACGATACACTGGTACCGTCAGTTCGGTAGAACTGCGGTAGGTGGGTCCAACGCTAACCTTAATAGCGCGATGTAGAAATTATGAATATGATATGAAGCAAAAGTTCGATGTTGTCGGTAGTGGTCATCGTAGCTCAGTTGGCAGAGCAGTCCCCCTGTTAGGGAAAGGCCGTGGGTTCGAATCCCGCCGATGACGTCAGTTTTTGTGATCTATTTATAATTTCTTTCTTAATATTTTAAGAATAGTTTAAGCAAACTCATTGCTTTGAAATACAAAAATATATAGGTCATTTATCTTATCTATTATGGTAATTTAAAAGAATCGTTTGATGTAAAACAGAAATAAATTATGTCATAGGTACTATACTATACTATACTATACTATACTATACTATACTATACTATACTATACTATACTATACTATACTATACTATACTATACTATACTATACAATACTATACTATACTATACTATACTATACTATACCATACTATACTATACTATACTATACTATACTATACTATACCATACTATACTATACTTTACTGTACTATTCTGTTATGTTATTATGTTGGACTGATGTATGTAGGTATATGTATTATCTAGGTTGAAAACTTCACTAGCACGATTCAGAATTCATAGCTCATTCGACATAGTTCGATATGTCTTGCTAGATGGCGCTATATATAGGGGAGGGGGGGGGGGGGGGGGGGGGGTTTTCGCAATATCATTATCTCATTTTGAAAAAGTTTACCATCATTATACTTACCTATTGCTATTAGCAAAGTGAAAGTAATCTTTCCGATATATTATTTATGATCATTATTTGACGCCGACTGTACGCTCTCACAATAATATTAATTATATCAGTGTCGGTGTAGGCTGAATGCGATAATGCCAGTGCCCGCTATGAAAATAATGGATTGAAAGCAATAGAAAGTCATTAGAGGGCCAGTAATGGACGCCGGTGCTAATCGCGGCAGATGCAATAAATTTAAATTTCAAGATTTTTATCTCACTCTACGTATTTATGGTATCTTGAGTTTTTTTATTGCTTCGATTGAAGCTGTGAATAATTTAGTTATAGTTAATGCTTTTAAGTAAACCACGTATGTACGGTTTGTGCTGATGTAGTATAAGTGCTAGGTATATTAGTTGTTTTGGGGGTCTGAATCTGATTGTCGTGTAGAAACTACACACAACAAAAATCTCGTCTTTTACCCCGAAGGGATTCTTTGATTGACAGTACCAGCAAGTTCAGTATCAGTATTCTTTCACACGTTTTCTATCAACCTGTCGGTGTCAGTGATGATGAGTGATACCGTGATATTGAACTGTATCAGAGGCTTCACTGATATGTGTGAATCAACTTTAACACTCTCATATTTCCCAAGTTACCTTGTCCCACGTAATAGGAGCGCCTATTTCCGTTTACGGGTAATTTTCCAGAGTTTTGTCCATCTGTCAACAGGCGCACTGCGTACAGGACCACGAAGCCACGTAGTACTATCCCATATTATCAGGTTGTAACGTACGAGTACGATGTTCAGCGTAACCAGCACATGGATCGTGTCCTTGTTCTTTACCCAAGTTGTACCTATAAAAAAAGTTGTCTTATGAAGACGTCATCAAACACATATTTATTCTCTTTATAAAAATTATGTGTTTCGATTTTAAACTTTTATGATCAATCTTAATGTTTTACAAGCGTAGTTATTTGGCAAGCAGTTTCGGATGTTGTATCAAAACATACGAGTGTAAACTGTGTATGTCTGTCATGTTGACATTGATGATTTTATTTCTGGCCATAAAAGTGGGAATTGCGTTAATATATCGTTCTGAGCCATCAGAGCAGCCATCCGCATGCAGCTCCGCGAGCGTGTTATGTAGTTATCTTAGCTCGTTCTCAATTCTTAAGGGAACATATTACTGGGATTTTAATTATTCCACGTGTTCAACAAGGAAACAATCTATCTATGTGCTAATTTTCATCGAAATCTGTTTGACAGTTTACGCGTTATCGAGAAATAAACATCAAAAATTCTAAACATCCTAATTAAATTTCACATTTTTATTTTTGTACAGACATAACTCTGATCTCTCGAAGCTGTTGAAAAGGGATATAGTATTAACTTGTTTTTAAAACATTGCAATATTCAATAGCGCGGTTCAGGTCAAACCGTAACAGCGCCATGTAGGGAGATGACCATGAATTAACGATCATAAG
This sequence comes from Nudaria mundana, assembly GCA_963556515.1. Classification (NCBI taxonomy): domain Eukaryota; kingdom Metazoa; phylum Arthropoda; class Insecta; order Lepidoptera; family Erebidae; genus Nudaria; species Nudaria mundana. Next base: position 2,474,297 of record OY748305.1, on the reverse strand, counting down.
TAAAACGGTCATTAATTACTTAGCTATAATTGCCAAAACCTCATCTATCGTTCAGCATGTGCACCAAGCACAAGTGGTAACTGTTGGACTACAGGTGTTATTTATTAATACACCAGTTGACTGAACTGTTACTCACAATATTGTCTAAAAGTTCATGTTGACATCTCTGTGTGTTCGTCCCAATTAACTTTATCAGCTGATAACAGATGGCGTCATTTCTGACGCGACACTTCCTATTCAACTGCGACTTATTTTACTGAAATGAAATAGCTTATACCTATTTTTTTTCCTGCTACCCGATTGAACACAAAGCCTATTCTTGATGTTGCCTTGAACCACAAATATAAGAATAATATATACAAGTATGCATGAACTGAGCTTAATCTAACTGCGAAAACAGTAAGAAAATCCGTTAAGTATCTTCAGAGATCAGTGTATAAGTACAATAGACAGATGAGAGAGAGAAAAAACCGGCCAAGTACGAGTCGAGCCACACTTAAGGGTTCCGTAGTTACCCATAAAAGCCTTCCTTCAAAGTTCTGTATTATTAATTAATTAAATACCTGTTTTGTGTATCTTTTTCAAGCTTTAATTTATTATTAAATCTACAGGTAGTACAGTCAGACTATTTCTTCTGTTTTATAGTATCTAATGGATACTTTGCTTTACTGTCCAACAGTGGACTGCAGTGCACTGATGATGTTGATTCAACGAGCCTTTAAAAAATAAATATGTACTATAAACTCTTGAGGTTTACACTATTACAAATCAAAAACACGTCAAACGATGACACAATAACCGACCTCTAACTACCGGAATGGGACCACACGATTTTCAAATCGGTTCACCTATTCAAAAGATAATATGAGGTAACTAAAAAAAATACAGCCGAATTGAGAACATCCTTCTATTTTTGAATTCTGTTAAAAATGCTGCCAGTATTGCGTTAGAAATATTTTGCGGTCGCATCGAATAATCGTACCGTCCATGGCAAGCTTTATGTAAAGACGCTCTTTCTAATTATCTTGATTGCTCGCTACAAAAGTTACAACGTGGAATATTTGTTTGATACTTGCGTTACTTGCTACCGTTTCGTAAGTTAAACATTGTTTTCTTGACCTAAAAGTTGTAATATTTAAGTTATTTAGTAATTATGCATAACTTCTCTTATATTTCATTGTAACACTAGAAATTCAATTATTTCTTATTATTTATGTATAATTAGCTCTAAAGCCTTTTAGACCGCAAAATGTCGGTCTAGACTCCTAGCTACTTTAAATTAATTAATTTACAACTATATATCTTACCTAATAGTTACCAATTTTGCTCTACATAATAGACAAGTTAGCTTCCCAAATAATAATATAGACTAATATCCTACTAATATTATAAATGCGAAAGTTTGTAAGTATGAATGTTTGTTACTCTTTCTTTATACATCAGAATAACACATAGGCTACAATTTATAAAGATACGGCGACGGGAACAATCGGGGACTTAAGCTGAACTCTGACGTTTAATAAATTTAACATTCTGTAGTGTTTATTATTCCTCTCCTCTCATCTCTTCACGTCTCCTTTCTTCGTTACCCCTTTCCAGTTTTCTCATAGATAGTAATACAAAATGCGAGTTACTCTCACTCTCTCACGTGTTACAAGTAAGAAAAATAATTTATATAAATACTGAATAATTACTCATTAAAAGTTAACCCAGTTGTAAACTGGAGCGAAGTAATAATACGCATGATTATAGCGAATTATGCAATTACAAAATATCGTAACAGATAGTATTGGCTTACAGACAGTTTGTATTTAACAACAAATAATTAACTCAATATCTACTCCCTTTTTATTTTTTTAAATTTATGAAGTAATATTTATCATTATTTTTAAAAGTAAGACTATTGAGTATACTATTAAAATTTAATTACCGGAATAACTTAATCTATATCTATATAATGCAAACAATATACTATATAAGGAGGAAATATTTGTATTTTTGTATGTTTGTAATGAATAAACTCAAAAACTACTGTGCCGATTTCAAAAATTCTTTCACCATTGGAAAGCTACATTCACCCTGAGTAACATAGGCTACTTTTTATCCCGGTAATGTGTTCCCACGGGAACCGGGAACGAGTAAACTAAATCACGCGGGCGATCAGCTAGTTGTCAATAAATCTTGTAACAAGGCAAGATACGAGTATGTTGCCCTGAGTCACAGATAAGTATTATGTAAAATACACGTCAAAAATTGACACAACAACCGACTTCAAACTACCAAAATGAGACCAAATAGTTGTCGGAATGGGACCAAATTGAAATGGGACCAAATAGTTGTCGGAATGGGACCAAATTGTTGTCGAAATGGGACCAAATTGAAATGGGTCCAAATTGTTGTCGGAATGGGACCAAATAGTTGTCGGAATGGGACCAAATTGAAATGGGACCAAATTGTTGTCGGAATGGGGCCAAATTGAAATGGGACCAAATAGTTGTCGGAATGGGACCAAATAGTTGTCGGAATGGGACCAAATTGAAATGGGACCAAATTGTTGTCGGAATGGGGCCAAATTGAAATGGGACTAAATTGTTGTTGGAATGGGACCAAATAGTTGTCGAAATGGGACCAAATTGAAATGGGACCATTTGGAAGTAGTAGCTTCCAATTACAAAAAAATCAATATCGTTTCACCCAATCCCAAGATATGAGGTAACAAACATTCAAATGGAGAACCTCTTCCTTTTTTGGAAGTCGGCTGGAATTAGTGGAAGCAGCATGAAATTCGGTGTAGTAGTTTTTGAGTTTACCGCGAACAGACAGACAGACAGACGCCGCGGTGGACTTTATTTTATACAATATGTAGTGCTACTACATATACTAGTAGGTACCTAGGTTTAGTCACAGTTGAGTAAAAAATGTACTAGTAAATAGACGAAAAAGCGAAAGCTACCTAAGATCGTTAAAAATTCCTTGTATACATGTTTTGTTTTAAATTCCTAGGTCCAAGGCCACGGCCGCTTTCACGTCCATTGTCGGGCGTCTCTGGTACGCACGCAGAATGTATTTCCAGTGGCGCCCGGCAATATTCATGTGGTTAATTAACCTTAGTTATCGACTGATTATTTTTTAATTTTATTACACAGTATTTCTACTCACCATAGATTTGTAGAGCACATACATATATATAAGCTTTTGTTTTAACTTTTGAAGTAACTGTCAAGTTGCCAAGACATAGTTCGATTGAACTTTTAATATTGTCTCTGGCACGACTGGCACGGACTTCAATCAGATTAGTTTTAGAGTTTCATGTAAGTATAAAGATGAAAGTAAAATAAATGCAGTGGAAATGAGAAGTTTGAGAAATATAGGGGTAACGTTAGAGCGCTTTTCCTGTCGAGCATTTTTTCACCAACGCGTGTGTTTGTCAATGTCAAATTTCATACAATTATAAAATGCGTTTCATGTCGCGCGAGCCGTCCACACTCCAGTTGTATGGTGACTAGCTAGTCGCGAACTGATTTGTCGTTGACATCCTTACGTATTGCGGGCAAGATCCGCACATCCGCTGGTGAAAAAATGAAAACGAAATTAGAAAACAGGATAAGTGTCCTTAGTGGATATAGTGAGGAACAGCGTGATTCGGAACGTTGCGTGTGTCGAAAAAAAAAACAAGATACAAAAAGGGATGCTTAAATGTACACTTTTTTACACAGTACAACTAATAGCAATCTCTAGGAAAATACTTACTAGCATTCCCGTTAGCTAATGAAAAAATACTTGTATTGGCAGTGGGTTCACATCATCTTGTGATGGCCGGGAGTCTAACGATCTCACTTCGTGGAAACGCAAGAATAAACACTACGGTCGCTACAAACTCTTTTGTCTCCAAAAGTAGAAAATAACTATAACGGCACCGCGCTAGGGTCATCACTCTGCACAGAATTTCCCTTAATATCGTCATGAATTAACGCGCACCAGAGCGCAGCCGCAATCACAGTACGATTGTCTTCTCATAGAAGCCGCCCGCAACGAATCTGGCCATCAAAACATCAGAAGCTTGTAATATACAAGCAAAAATAAACTCTGACTCTTTGTCATAAGATCAGTTCGTTTCAAGTTTGAGGCAGCCCTGGTGTAAGTTATAATGGTTTTGTATTTTGAACTTTATAGTAAGGGATTTTAAGGTGATAGAAAGTGTTTGTGGTGTGGTAAAGGAATCCCATCAGATATAGTCACGATCGTCGTTGGAATATTATGAATTAGCTACGCTTCAACGGGGTTTCGACGGGTACCGGTGGGTACTCAAAACTTCTAAGCTATATTCAGTATACATATCAAAGATAATAATTTGAACTTTTTTTTAACTTGAATAGACGATTTAATAGATGATTTTAAAAAAAGGTGGAGTCAATTCGACGATGTTTTTTCTAGATTTTTTACTTTTTTTATTGAGAGCTACTGCTTCCCGAGTTCCGTTATTTCGGTTTGTGGGACCAAATTCCGACAATTATTTGTTCCCAGTCTGGTAATTTGAAGTTGGTTTTTGTGTCAATGTTTACATACATACATAAAATCCCGCCTCTGTCCCAGTGGGGTAGGCAGAGACCACGGAATTCCACCTGCTACGATCCTGACATACTTTTTTCGCTTCTTCAACTTTCATTAATGTTTTCATACATGCTCGCCGGTTACTGGTACTTTGAACCTGGCCTTTATTTAAGACTTCTGCTATTTGGTCGCAGTATGTTCGCCTTGGTCGTTTGTTTAATGTTTCACGTATTTTTTAAAAGTGAATTACGACGTAGCAATAGTATGGTGATAGAAATTCGACTTACGGGAAACCCGCCAATGAGATTCTCGCAACTGAATGGACTCTTATTGGCATGATTGCGCAGATGCGATTGATAGGTAATGGACACGGCTTAATAACTGCTAATTATTTATGACTTAAATTACTTAACAAGTTATAGAAAGCGTGCTCTACGTGGCTTTACGCTTCGCTCCACTGGTGCCATTTAATCTCACGATTTGATCTAACACAAGAGAAAAATGATGTTATGTATGATAGATAACTAATTGAATTTGACTACATGACTTGTTTATCTTCGAAGGAATAGACAGAGGCGTTTCCCGTACACATTTATTCCGTCAAATTGTTGATTACCGATAATGGATGAGCGTATGGTCGTTTTCGGGTACTTGGGTGGTATTTGTCATGGTCATCTCATACGTCTGTTAGCATATATCGCGTCTAGGTCAGAATATATTTTGTGACTTATCTATGTCTATAATTTGCTTCTCAATGCATACCGTGGCAGCTTGTTATTGAGGACACTTAGACTTTGTGTTAGTGTATATCTCGTAAGCTGTTCAAACTCAAAAATATATAACTTGAGCGTTGAAGATATTGAAGAGGCTCTTACCGCCTTTTTACCATACATAATGGAATAATATACCACTACTAACATGGCGGAGATGCGTAACAAAATAAAACAATAGAGATGTCATCGCGAAAGAGTTCTACCTCTGATATCAGATAGAGATCAGAAAAAACCCCACTCTAAAACCTCTGATGAACCTTAATGACCCCAAATATCATTATAATAATATCAAAACAATACATTATCCGAAACAATCATGCCGCGTTGATTAGTGAAGTTGGGCGCTCGTAAATCGACGCCAACGCCGACACACGCGCACAGCCCTGAGTCCCGCCGCTGACCGTTAAACCTTACCAATTAATTGTTGATGAGACAACTAACTTACATGATTCGATCGTAACAGTTTTATTTAGCAGAGGAGACGATTACGACACGATTATCTTGCTTTACACAAAAATATCAAGTTCGGTGTAACAAATTTTAAATGACATGCATCACAAAATTTTTGAAAAATTACCGGAACGGAGCCAACTAATTGTGGGAAGGGACCAAATTAATTAAAAAAAATAATTTCAAAATCAGTTCGCCCAGTCGAAGGTTATGAAGTAAAAAACATGGAGGACGCTCTCAATTCGACTGTTTCTTTTAAACAGTTGAATTAAGAAACTACTCCATTTTTTTTGGAATCGGTTAAAAATCAATCTTTATTCCTGAATGATAATCAAAATTGTCTAGTTTTTGTTGGGTCCCAAGTACTCCCAAGTATTTACCTAGCCTATTTAAATAATAATAATGCAATAACAATAGGCAGGTAAATATTTACCTCAAGAAGCCCTGAAACTATGTACACTACATGCCTTCAAAAAACGCCAAGCTCAATTTAACCTTAAGCTGATTAATGCTCGTGCAAAGCCCAAGTCATGCGAATGACAAAGTGAATTGAATGCTTGACACACCGCGTCTAGGTGTAGACGACCTGTGCCCTGACGATGTCGATAGGGTCCCTTGCCTTAGCACCCCAACTAGTAAGTAAAGATAATGAGCTGTTGATCTCGTCTACGACGCCAAAGTCTTGTTCTTGTTAATTCCTAGGGTTTCTCCAAATTCTCTTTAAAGAAAATTACTTATTTTATATTTTCGTTTCTATAATAAAGTGTACGGAAATGGCTGAGTGAAGCAACTCAGCTGCAACAAGTGGGTCGACACGGAGACGGGAAACACACGGCAGTGGCACACGGAACGTGCAATGATTTTGTTACATATTTATGTAACTTTCTAATGCCCCGGCCGCACTTGTTGTACGAGGAAGTCACGAGGAAACTCATAAAATCTACACGAATATGACAACATAAGTTTTGCTTCTTGGTCAAATGGGTTGCTTTTTTTTCTACCAGTTGCCAATACGATCCACTAGCATTCCCGTTGTCTATGATTTACTTCAGTATTGTGGAGCCCGAGCTTTTGCCACGAGGCTACAGACGCTTCAATACTCTTTACTCGACTATCAGCCAGGACCGATGTTACACCCCTCTGCAGTCTATGCTACCCGTCATATTGCCCGAAATAAGCAGAATCGACTGAAAACGATGGAGCCGTTGAACTATAAATACTCGTAGTTAGACTATGACTATTTTATAAAAGAGGTTGGTTGAGTGAGACCAAGTTCCTAATGCTGGGACTGCTCTGTAGGAAATCAATTAATGTTAAAAGCAATAAACCAATTAAGGGCAATAAAGTGCAGGCAACAACCTCTCATGAGATTTCTTGATTGCTTCACAAATGGATGGATAGCTCTCCAAGTGGAATGTACGGTGTTCGGTATTACTTCTTGGGAACTGATGTTCATGTTGAGTTATAAAACTCATAAAACTCTATTATGGTAAGGAGTTACTTAATAGAAAACTCCCTAATTGGTATAGATACATACTCATGACCTTTTAAAATTTATTTTTATTAACTTCGCGTTTCATAGTCTATAATCTATAATATATATTTTTAATGGGAATTAGCACGAAGTACTTAATCATTACATATTATAAAACAAAGTCGCTTTCGTCGCCGTATGTATGCTTAGATCTTTAAAATTACGCAACGGATTTTGATGTCGTTTTCACCAATGGATAGAGGGGTTCTCGTAGAAGGTTTTTGTGTATATAATTTGCTAAGCGGGCGAAGCCGCTAGTATACATATTTACTTACTTATTATGCAAAAGTACCTTTTTTGTCTGACGTTGTCACAAGCGGCAAACGGCTTGCCCCCTATTATGTGGGATCAACCAAGGTACTGGCGAAACGGGGGCATTATGATATGCACCTCCCTCTTCACGGAAACACCCGTGTATGTGTGAAAATTCTAAAATCGAAAAATGCCGACACATCTGTAAAATAATAGCCAATAACTCAGCGGTTAGATCAATGGGCAATTGCGTTTGCGCACATTCTGTACCTACTTTGAACGGGGGGCTGTTCACAATCAAAATAAACGCGTTTGTGTAGTGTGCGCGTTTTTATGACGGCACTCACTCCGCGGACTCACTCTTGTTTACCCGCCAACAAAACGCTTTGAAGTTTCCGTTACATAGGGTTGCCATCAAAGAATATTTGATTAATTTGTAGGTTATTTATAGAGTTTTATGTTTGTGAATCATTGGATTGGTGTAGATTTTGTTTTATTTGATTCTTTTGTAGTAAAGTATATTGTTTTTTCATTGTTATAGAGAGTAGGCATATGATAATATGCTTTGGAATTCAGCGATATAGAATTTGAAAATTAAACAGAATGCAACGTAATCTTTGTATGAATAAAACAATACAGACTGAGCAGCTATGTGCTAATAATGTATGCGGTATTGATTGAAATTAGAAGCGAAAGTTTAATTATAAATGGAAAGTTAAGAGTTGCCAATTATTTTTATGTGTTACTTTTAATTGATTGTTAGGCATCTACGTTAGTTTGTGTAAGGTTTTTTGTTACTTTTTTTTTAATAGGCTTGTGTCCCAAATTTCAAAAACTGATTAAATCTGTAGTTTTGAATCTATATAGTTAAAAAAATGTATTATTTTGATTTAAAACAATCATTTACATAGTTTATTTTGCGATCTAAAAAATGTATTTAAATTGGTAACGAAAACGCTCCAATCTGTCATGGCGCCTTGGGCGATGTCACACGTTGCGAAACAAATCAAAATGTGTTTGAAGAAGCTATCCTGACCAAAAAACGAACGAAGTTCGCTGCAGCGATTAAGCCATAAATTTGTCGTCTAATCGTAATATAAATATTCAAGCGCAAGATCGCTTATTAGTTATAGTTTTTTCACGACCAAAAGGTCAAAAGCGCCGTGAATATCATGGCGCTTACGCTTTTCCTTCGACGTATTCCAAGAACATGTCACTTGTAAGGATTATACACTATAGACTGGACACGCATAGGTTTTTACCTACGACGGAACGGAGATGGTATATGGGTCAGGGGGTGAGAGGATGTTTGTGCAAATACATGTTACCATATTTCTCCAAAACTACTGGTCGGATTTTGATGCAGTTTTTAGTTATGGGTTCAAGTTTGATTGGTGCATGTTCTTAGATAAATGTTACGATGACACCTCACCAGGGGGCGCTGCAGCGAACATTATTTGTGAAAAGCAATGTTGCCAATTTTCTCAAAAACTAGTAGTCCGATTTTGATGCAGTTTTCAGTTATGGGTTTGAGTTAGATTAGTACAGGTTTCTAGATAGATGTTAGGGTGACAACTCATCAGGGGGCGCTACAGCTAACATTATTTGTGATGAAAATCAATTTTGATGCGGCTTTTTTTAGGAATGGATTTGTAGTTGATTAGTGAGGGTTCTTATATAGATGTAACGACAGCAACTTACTAGAAGGCGCTCTTTAAGAAGTTTAAAATAAAATAAAATTAAAAACTTTGAAAAAACCTACGACGATTAAAAAGCAATTGAAAAAAGGATAAAATAATTTAAAAACCTCCAAAAAGTTAAAAATAAATTGTGTTGGTTAGCCCTTTAACTTTGATATAGGTGCCTAGCAATATTTTGATTCAAAAGTTGTCTCGTTATGCACATCGAAATAATGCGCCAAAACTGCGTTTTGTTCAATCTACTTTTGTTAGATTTATAACAATTTAACTTTAAAATTAACAAAAAATCGTAAATTAATAAAAACGTACTAACAATTAAACTACACAGACACAACTTGAACAAGAAGTCAGCTCTTCATACATACTTACTCTATGGTGTGAGAGCACAACGTGTGACGTCATATTTTCTGATTGGTGTTTGATGTGACGTGACTGAATGCCTAATTTATCCAAACTTATTTTCTAAAAATAATAGTAATCTTTATTCTGTCTACTAATTTATATTACTTTTTGTTGTCTATTCATTGGAAATAGTCATAAGAAACATACACCAATCCGATTTATTCTTAGTGGACACAAGCCTATTAGTAGTTAGGCATCTACCTTATTTTGTATATTTGAGTTTCTGTTTTATTTAAGCATGATAGGATATTTTCATGGATATCATGTTCACTTAAAAATTATCACAACTAATTTCATCACGATAATGCTACGAACATACATCTTTAGCCACTCAGAAAACATTTGTTGGGAGGTGTTAATGCATTTGCCATATTGTCCCGACCTGGGACATTCAGATTTGCACCTGTTTCGGTGCGAGAAGGAAGAGAGGATTTTCAAAGCTATTAACCGTGGTTTTTTTTATCAGAAGTGTTATTTTTCGATAATCCGAATGACTTACAACATCAATTACCTAATACGGATAATGGAGATTCTACTGTAGGTATTTCACTTCACATATTTGTAACACCTACCAACCCTACATAAATGTTATCCACGCAACCTTAACATCAAAGGGCTGTGCCGGAGCTAATGAAGTGATAAATACATTGCAGCGACCATTACACTATATAAATAGATAAAAATAACATACGATAAAATCCGCTTTAGTACTGCACAATTGCTACGACACACATTTACTGTATTTTGTAACACGAATAGTCACTTAAGTACTTACATGTACTGATAATGTTGACAAGGTACATGCCTACTGGCTTAATGGGGTGCGGTAATTGTGGGTAATGTTGGCTTCAGAGGGAATTTATAGTTTCTCAAAATCAATAAATTAAACATAAATAAATAAATATTGGATAAATATTGAATAATTATAAATAAATAAGTATAAAAGTGTAGCTAAAGGAAGCCAACAAGACATAAATTTCTTACACATTGCAAAGGTTAAGCAACAATAACTATTGTATGCCGGGATTAACTTACTGTAACATTATAAAAAAAATTAAAAATTGTAATTTAAACAGCAACTGTACACTTTTAATTTTGGTGGGAGATAGGGGAAATGCAGACAGAAATGCAATTGTAAACTGTTTAGAATTACTGAGCTTATTAGATGTTAAAAACATTATTTTATTCACACTTCCTTATAGCCGTGGCTTGTCACAGGCCGAAAACAATCTTAGATATAAGCTAAATCAAACAATACATACATTGACATTTCATAATCCAAATAAATTCCATCTGATTGACATTAACATGTATTTAGAAAATAAATTGTTATTGACGGAAGATAAATTCTATTTGAATAGATATTTTAGGAGACAGATAGCATCTTCGCTATCATATTTTATTAGTTATTCAGCCAAAAACTTGGCTAAACAATCTGCTTTTATTGAGCAGAAAAGTGACAATGTTTGTCTTGTGACCTTGGAATCTGTTCCAGAAAAGGGTGACAATAATTTAAACTTAGTTGTAGGACAATAGAGGAAATCCCTAGCAAATTAAATTTAAGGACAAAGGAAAAGTCTATGTTCATGAATATAATTCATCAAAATATTGAAGGCTTTTCTGGCAAAGAGTTAGAACTAGAATTATTTTTAAATGAAAAACGTATCCATGTACTTTGTTTAACTGAACACTGGTTAAAAAAACATGAACTCTTAGTTAATATTGATAATTATAAAATCATTAGTGCGTTTACTAGAGATTCCGCTATAAGAGGTGGGTCTCTCATTTTAATTAATGACAAATTAAAATCAAAAGACCGAAAAGACGTAGTAGCACTCACAAGTGAGCGAAATATTGAACTATCATGTGCAGAGCTAGAACAATATATTATTATTAGCGTCTATAGACCTCCTCCTGGAGATTACTACCTGTTTGAGTCCATTATGGAGGAAGCCTTAAAAAAGGTATGTAAATGTAAGAAGACTATAGTTGTATGTGGCGATTTTAATATTAATATTTTAGAAAACTCAGAACGCGCTAAGGTTCCTCAACCTTTTTAAATCTTTTAACTTACAAAATCTTTTTTGTGAACCAACACGCACCACAGCCACATCAGCTACCTGCTTAGATAATATTTTTTCTAACAGCGATGTAGATGAGAAATCTATAATACATTTTGTAAATTCAGATCATGCAGGTCAGTTAGCTAGATTTAAGTTCCAACATGTTCCATTATCAAAAAATATTGTTTGTAGACCAATCACAACTTATAGATTAGAAAAATTTAAAATAAACATTAAGAATAAAGTACCTCTTTTGGAGTTGAATAATGATAAACACCCGAATGATCATTACGGAGATTTGTTCGGAGTAATCAAATACGAATGTGATAACATTTTCACTAAAAAAACAATAAATGTAAATAAATTTAAAATAAAATTTAGTGATTGGGCTACGCCTGGAATCTATAAAAGTAGAAGGAAATTATATGAATTATACGAGACAAAGGCATCTACTAATGAGCCACAAGTAATTGAACAGATTAAAAAGTACTCCAAACTATTCAAAAAAGTATGTTCAACAGCTAAATCTAATTATATACGGGCTAAAATTGAAAAATCTGATAATAAAACGAAGGCAATATGGAATGTTATTAACAAAGAAACTTGTAAAGCAAGGTCACGTGATCGATCCTTCGAGTTAAAAATAGATGATAAACATATTAAAACTGATTCTGAAGTGGCCAATGCATTTGAATCTTTCTTCACAAATGTTCCAATCACCACTACAAATAAGTTAAATTCGTCAAAAAACGTAGCCAATTCTCTTCTTAAATCTAGTGTTGATAAATGTAGAATTAACTTTGATTTTCAGTATATTGACTCTGTCACTATACTTAAAACCTTTAAACAATTAAATATAAAAAATACCGAGGATCTTTGGGGCATTTCAACTAATATAATAAAATCAATAGTGCCCGCTATAGCACCTCACCTTGCATTCATATTCAATAAATGTATAGATGAAAATCAGTTTCCTCATCTTATGAAGTACAGTAAAATCAATCCTTTATTTAAAGCAGGAGACAAAAGTGATCCTTCAAATTTTCGACCTATTTCCATACTCCCATCCCTCAGTAAAATTTTTGAAAAAATAATATTTAATCAATTGCTTTCACATTTTACAGACAATAAGTTACTTCATAACAAACAGTTTGGTTTCACTAAAGGCAGGAACACAACGGATGCAGGAGTTGCACTTGTGAAACATATATTTGATGCTTGGGAGGAAAAGCAGGATGCCATTGGTATATTTTGTGATCTATCAAAAGCTTTTGATTGTGTTGATCATGGGACTTTGCTACTAAAATTAGGTTATTATGGTGTTTCGAACAGCTCACTTGGCTTACTCGAGTCTTACCTCACTGGTAGAGTACAAAAAGTAAACATTAATGGCACCGACTCTTCTGGCGCCTCATTAGTCATGGGAGTACCCCAGGGCTCGATATTAGGACCCCTTTTATTCTTAATATACGTAAACGATCTTCCTTATTTCACTAAAAATCTTTGTGAGATAGTATTATTTGCTGATGACACATCATTAATTTTTAAAAGTGATAGACAAAAAGTAGCACTTGACGATGTAAATAATACCCTTTCGGAAATATTGCATTGGTTCACAAGTAACAACTTGCTGCTCAATGCGAAGAAAACAAAATGTGTAAAATTTACTATGCCCAATGTTAGACAGGTGGATACTCATATTACTATGAATAATGAATTAGTTCAAATAGTCAATACCACAGTTTTTCTTGGGATAACTCTAGATAGTAAACTACAATGGGGTCCTCATATCACAGCCTTGGCAGGAAGACTTAGCTCAGCTGCCTATGCGGTTAGAAAGATAAGGTCTCTGACTGACGAAAAAACGGCACGATTAGTTTATTTTAGCTACTTTCATAGCGTTATGTCATATGGTCTGCTGCTGTGGGGCTCAGCTGCCGATGTTGAGACCATATTCATATTACAGAAACGAGCTATACGAGCAATCTATAGACTCGGACCCCGTGACTCGCTGAAATAATTATTTAAAGAAATTAATATTTTAACAGTTGCTTCTCAATATGTTTACGACAACATGTTATATGTACGGAAGAACATAGATCTCTTCAAAAAAAAATCCGATAACCATAATTTTAATACAAGAAATAAAAATAAACTGGCAATGACAAAAATTAGACTACATAAAGTTGGTAATTCGTTTGTTGGCAAATGTATAAAAATTTATAATAAAATTCCTCAGCCAAATGTTGACATGCCTCTTAATAAGTTTAAAATAGTAGTTAAAAAATGTTTGATGATGAAAGGCTACTACAATGTAGACGAATATCTTAATGATAAAAATGCATGGTCACCCTAATCTTCTGTTGTTGGCCACTCGTAAAATACAATAGAAACTAATTGTAACAATGTAAACAAAACAATATTAAAAAAGAAAATGAATAATCTACCTGAGTTTCTTGCTGGTCTCTTCTCAGGAGAACCAAATTACCGAACCAGCGAAAGAATCATTTTCTAATGGTTATTTATGTACCTACTTACTTAATTTAGTATTTTTATAATATTACTTGACTAAATTGTAAAATTTTGACATTCATATGTGCTCTTTATGTGCCTAAACTGAATAAATGAAATTGATTCTTGATTCTTGATTGAACATCTAGCCAGGCCGATCTTAGGATGAGTACCGTGACCATTTATTAAGATATTTATGGTTGGTGAAAACGGGCATGTAATAAAATAGACCCCTCCGTGCATAGGAGTGCGCGTTAAGCCTCGTCGGTCCCGGTTGTCATACGAACATAATATTGCAATCGTTAGGGGTAGTTGGAGAACACAATTCCGACCGGTCTAGCTACAGAATTTCGATATCGCAGATAGGTTGCGTGTGAATGGCAGTCGCTTAAAGGAAAATATCGAAGTTCAACCGAATCTCTCTTTATGTGCCTAAACTGAATAAATGAAATTGATTCTTGATTCTTGATTGAACATCTAGCCAGGCCGATCTTAGGATGAGTACCGTGACCATTTATTAAGATATTTATGGTTGGTGAAAACGGGCATGTAATAAAATAGACCCCTCCGTGCATAGGAGTGCGCGTTAAGCCTCGTCGGTCCCGGTTGTCATACGAACATAATATTGCAATCGTTAGGGGTAGTTGGAGAACACAATTCCGACCGGTCTAGCTACAGAATTTCGATATCGCAGATAGGTTGCGTGTGAATGGCAGTCGCTTAAAGGAAAATATCGAAGTTCAACCGAATCGCAGTTAGACTGGAAAGCCGACCCCAACTGAGTTGGGAAAAGGCTCAGTTGATGAATGATTGTAGATTAAAACACGCGAGTGTATCCGTTATATTTCGACGTTGCTTTGATCAAAAGCTTAATCATACTAAGTGTTTTCTATAAAATATTTAACTAAAATAACCTTTAATTAATAATAACAAGGAAATAGTTTCAGTTGTACTAGATTAAAGATAAATCAAAGCAGTTTGTTCTGAGTAATGGAGCAATATGGCTGCTTATCCTTTGATCAGCCCTCTACAGTAGCTGTAGCTGGCTCTGCCAGAATATAATGTCAAGTTTTGAAGTTTTATAGTGAAACATATTATTTTATACCAGTACAAATGAGGCACTTATTTACTTATTAGCTACTGGCTCAACTGGCTGATACACACAGTTGCGTGCATGTTCATAAGTTTTCTAGTTCTCAATATGGGACATAAGGGCACTTTTCCTGTCTTGCGTCCACAACGCGTGTGAATGTCAACGTCAAATCAGTTTGCGACTAGCCCGTTACCATAGCAACCGGAGTGCGGACGGCCCGCGCGACGTGAAACACATTTAAATATTGTGTGAAATTGTCATTGACATCCACACGCACTGCGGCTGGCGAAAAAACGCTTGACAGGAAATGCGCTCTAAGAAGGATAAGAAATACTCTAGGTATGTCTTAACTCAAGAAATGGTCTACCTATGTGTGTCTGCGGTTCCACACGCGTGAATATTCCATAATTTACCGAGAAAGGCTAAATAACATCACTCTAACTCTACGGCTAATAGGCGCAAAGCAGCAATGAAGATTGTTGCAAAACTATTCCACGCGGGCGGAGCTAAGGGCTACAGCTAGTATTATATATTTTGTTGCCTCTTTTTTTTTTTTTTTGCCTCTTATGTCGTATAGGTGTACTATAATAATCGATTAGAACTGTAGAACTTCTTTACGTTTGTGAAATCATTACAGTCTTTCGTCTTTCTAGATAAAACCAACTAAAAACAAACCGAACGACAGTAAATTCCTGTTATTATCCCAGAATTTATCCCTCGTTATACATTATTAACAAAAATTTTAACACGGGCCATCACAAACAGACCGGTCGCTCACATCAACTGTCCCGTAAAGACATCAAAGATGCGTATGCGCATCTTCGGCCACACTCGGTTATTTTCGGAACACGTCGGTAATTAATTTCTTTTTGTCACGGCCTGTCGTCCTTTGTTGTTACTAGTTAAAATTCTGTTTATGCCATGACAGAATACAATGTTTAAAATATATTAAGCCTCCTGGATTAAAAAAAAACAAAATTCTAAAGGCTAAGAGAATGGTTCCTCGTGGGACATGGTAAAATATACCTATTGTTATTAAGGGCCTAGACCGCGCACGGATAAAGTCGATTTTGAGCGACAGCAGCGCTATTGTTGCCCGAATCATCCGACGGGCGGGTGAATGACCCAGAGAGCGCGATTTTGAAAATGTTTTGCGACAAACGTTCCACGTTGAGTTATTGTTATTGAAGTTGAATATTTACAGCATAACAAAAATGTTGAATTATTGGAAATAAACGACTGCCTATTTGTAAAATATTCCAAGAGTAGTTTTCGTTATAAAATGATCCTAATTACTAGATAAATAAATAAGAGTAGTTTGAGACACAATTTTTATGATTTTCTATTTATAATAAACAATCAAGAGCAAGTCCGGACTGACCTTTTTGTATTCTACTTACCTAAAATTCCAACTACGAGTACCTATGTATTTATTTGTAATTTTACTACCAAAGTTTATTCTTATTTCGTAAAATTTTCATTCAATAAAATAATTGCAAATTCAGTAGGAAGTACGGTCGAAATAACATCACGCCTTTCCTCGCTAGTGTTTATATCTACGCAAGGAAATGTGCCTATTGCGTAAACTCAAATACTTTTTGCTTACGATCACCTCGCAATCTAAAAAATCTTCTAGGGTTGTACAAAAAATTGTCAATAAATGAAACACAAGTATAAAAATGGTTCATATAATTAAAAGTAAACAAAATATGAGTCGCCACCTAAAAAGCGTGCTAGGGTTGTACAAAAATTAGTTATAAACAAACATGAAATTTATAAATTATTCATATACTTAATTAAACGAAAGTAAACAATAACAAAATATGAGTTTAAGAGTTTCTAATGTTTTTTTCATTTTAATGATTACTGATCAAATTCTGATTTCTACTAATTTGATGATAAAATCAATTGCTATTGCAAAACCTATCAGAATGAAAATGTTACCAGCTGCCCGATTCACGTAATAAAAACCGTAGCGTAGTGACTTAAAAATGTCACTTCGCACACTTTTTAACCGACTTAAAAAAAGAAGAAGATTCTCAATTCGCTGTATTTTTTGAACCGATTTTGATGATTTTTTTTTTTATTTGAAAGCTGGTGATCCCGTGTGGTCACATTTTAATTTCATTAGGATCGGACCTTGGGTTTACACCAGGTAACTCTTCAAAATCGTATAGGAATTGTATAGAAATTGAGCTATTGGAAGATTTATGACAATCCAAGACTAGATAAGTAAGTGCGTTAAAAACAGAAAACCAAAAGGCGATTTCTAAGTTTCTAAGTTAAAACGACTTTTGAACTGGCGTGTTTACGTGAATCGACCGGCTGGGTAGTTAAGTTACCTCAGTCTCTTTCAAAATCATTAGACGTTCTTCTCTTTCAAAACACGTAAAGCTCTTTCTTTCCTCTCTTTCATAGCCTCTATGACATTGGGCGGGTCACGAATAGGCATGCTTCGTGACTGCCGAGGATCAACTAATTCTGGAAGGAGGCAATCGTAATAAAATCTAACTAATTTCATCTCCATTTTCTCCTTCCAAAATTTGTCGTCCTTTTCTATAATATAAACTTTCATAGGTACAGTAGCACCAAACCAGATGCCAAGCATGCAAACGTTTCTTTTAGTTATATGTAGCTGTCCCTGAATTTGGAAATACCAGTAATGATTTTTATTTATGACATAACCCTTGGAAGCCTTGTCCTTAACCCAAAAGGTATGTTTGGCCATTGCTTCATCAAGAGTCATGCCAGCTAAAGAATGTGGGCACTTAATTTCAATTAAACCGTTTGCATAAATGCCATCTGGTGTAGTACCAAGAAATTCATATTGATCGTCGACGAACAAACCGCAACCTTGTATACTAATATTCTCTTGAATTTCTAACTGTCTAATTGCAGTTTCTTCGTTTTCGATACCGTACCGTACAGCAGGCAAACTGGAGATATTACTAACATAAACGATTTTACAAACAAGAGCAGCACAACTTGTGCTCTCTCGTTTTTTACAAACTTCCCCAAACGATGATGAGGTTAGTAATTTTCTCCTTGTACTCATCCACTCAGCACTACAAAAAACTACATCGAAAGATGTATAGGGCTAGCTTCGCGGAAACTAGGAATACTGAATAAGGTAAAGAGATTCTTTACACCGGACCAGAGGTGTCTGCTGTACAAGACGCAGATTAGACCCTGCGTCGAATACTGCTCTCACCTCTGGGACGGCTCCGCGAAGTATCTGCTGGACGCTCTCGACGCTATGCAGCGACGGGCTATCCGTATTATTGGTTGTCCGGAGGTAACGGGAAGCCTTGAGCCGCTAGCTCAGCGCCGAACAATAGCTTCCTTGGCCGCATTCTACCGTATTTACCACGGCGAGTGTTCTGAAGAGCTCTTCAATCTGATCCCACCCTCTTCCTTCCGATCCCGAACGACTCGTGCCGGGCAGAGATGCCACCCCCACACAGTGGATAGCATGTTCGCGAGAACCGAACGTTTTAAACGTTCGTTTCTCTGCCGAACGATAGTGGCCTGGAACGCCCTGCCTGTGCACGTGTTTCCTCCCACATATAATCCTGGGTTCTTTAAGCGGAGCGTGAAGAGGCACATCAGTAGGTCGTCAAGTTGAGGGCCACTCTCAATAGTAATGTGTGCTGTGAGAGTGGCCCACAATCGCTAGACGTCGTCACGACTTACCACCAGGCGGGCGGCGTCAATTTGGCGAACCAAATATAAAAAAAAAAAAAAAAAAAATACTTCTTTGCAAATGGGTCGACCTTTCAAGCTCCTCTCTTTCAGCACAAGACAACTTTAAATCAACTAAAAAAGATGACATGGCTTTCTCATATAATTCTGGACTCAGATCAGGTTTTTCGCAGTTTGGTCCATAGTGAGCGTCTTTCGATACAGCGCTGTGGCTTTTTTTTAAACTTAATTTAGGTTTAGCAATTAAACGGTTTCTACGATTACTATTTTCCACTTTCGCGATCAAAGGATTAGGACTAGATTTAAATATGACTTCATGAGTTTTACTATGAATCGATCCCGTATTAAAAGACACAACAGCAGCTGCGCATCGGCCCGCATAAGAACCACGGGAAGAATAATTTACACGCTTACCCCCAACTAATTTGGCAATTACTCCGTTAAAACTTTCAACTATATTACTTGTGCAATTATGAATTAAACTTCTAGAATGATATGACAGTCTTTTACTTAAAATTTCTACCGCGTCCATTAATCCGCATCCAACAATTGCTGGAAGTAACCCAACAGGTTCTATTCGACGAGTGTCAGGTCTACAAAAATACTCCTTGCAATGTTGGTGATTACCAAATACGTGTTGTGGACCATTTAGAATATCTTCACTAAGATTTTTTATTTTTTCTTCGAGTGACTGATTTTGATCCCCCCAATATTTAATCGCGCATTTTACACCCGTTCTTAAACGCAAATACCTTTCTTTTAGGAATTTCCGCAACTCGCAAGGATACTTAGTGTCTTTCGACAATTTCTCCAAGCTATTGCAGTAGTTTCGTAAAAGATGATTTTTGCATTCAATTTTCTCTACTATTAAATTATCGTACGGACGCGAATCTAATATTTTTTTATAAGTACTGGAATCGCCGTCTGCTACAAATTTATTATAAATTACACCGTGATCAACAAAGGAACGTTTAAACCCCTCAACTATTATGGTCGATTCCATCCCGGTAGATGATCCTGAATAATTCTTGAAACAATGGTGTTCCGGGGGCTGACTGTTGTTCTTTGCGGATCGTGCACAGACTACGCAGTATTTATTTTTAACTCCAAAAAACAATACTTTATTAGTTTTAATGCCAATTATCGCAGCTGCGCCGGATAAGGCGGAAAAATTCTTACCATAAGATCTCTTGCTCCAACAACCGTCAACAGCAACAGATATTAATGGTGTACCATTTTTATCAACACTACCTATAGACACTGCGTACTCCGCTTCTTCCTTGACAGCTTCTGCCATGGAATGTGCTGCTGTCTTTTCCCACCAATCGCAAACCGTATTATTAATTTCATTGTACAATGAAGGTGACATGATTGGTAGGGCTACTGCGGCACTTAATGTTTTTAACTGAGAGTAGCTCCCACCAGATGATATGATACCAGACACAATTTGATGATTCACTTCCATGCTATTTTCTTTCTTTTCAACCAAACACACAGTAAATTTCATATTACACATACTACATTTTATGATGAGTTTTGAGTCCAGACCAACTTTTACTTCACCTATTATACTGAGGTAACTTAACTTACAATCCATTGGACCGTGGTCCCCTATGGCCTGAAGAGCTTTAAAAAAAAAAGAAATATCCACTACTCTACGCCCAACTTCCACTTCATCCACCTTTCCCTCTTGACGGTTGTCAATAACTTTTGGGTGCAAAGGGGCTCTACCAACATCTATAGGGCCCCAGCGACCTCACCTGCTAGTGGCGCACCTGCTGATAAACGGACGAGGCTCGTTAATTTACGGTACCTATGGAGTGGCTTCGGCCCCTACGTGGGTACCAGGTGGTACAACAGTGTTGGTCCGGGGGGGTACCACCGTGCAGCTGTGCTAAAGCCCCCCAAGTAACCCAGCCCAGGCTGGGTTGCGTTAGGGGTTCAGCAGCTGCACCGCCGGGCCCGGGGCGATGTATGGTGCAGCAGGCATGGGACCAGTGGGGGCGAAACGGAGTCTAGTGTGGGTGGTGTGGGTCGATTCGCCGGCCAGGGAGACCCTTAGCAACGGCGTTGCCGCGGCCGCCCGCAACACAGTCATGGGGCCCGCCTGGGGCCAACCACCCCAGGAGGCTGCCCCACATGTTGCGTATAATCCTGATGTGGGATCGCCGCTCCGGGTGGTAACCGGTGTGGGGTAGCGGCGGCCTTGCATCATGCCTTGGCTCTATGAGCCAGATCTACGTGTGCGTCTACCGATCCCACACAGGGGATTCTGAGACAACAAAGCTCTTCCAGTACCTCAGCGAGACGGCTGATGAAGCGCAGGTGCGGTTCCCGAACGCTGACCTAGTGTTTCTGGGGGACTTCAATGGCCATCACATTGAATGGCTGGGGTCCCTCAAGACTGATCATGCGGGTAGAGCCGCCCATGCGTTCGCTCTCTCCCACGGTCTGACCCAGATGGTATGCGGGATCACCCGGATACCAGACAGGTCAGATCACGCGCCCGCTCTGCTGGATCTACTGCTGACGAGTCGCCCAGCCCAGTACAGTGTTTCGGTAGGAGCCCCACTGGGTAGTTCCGACCACTGTGTTGTTCACGCTGGCATGAAGGTGTCACCTCCTGCACGTCCTGTGCAAACGTCACGACGACTATGGCACTACTCGTCAGCGGATTGGGACGGTCTACGCGATTATTTTGCGTCCGTCCCCTGGAGCCAGCGCTGCTTTGTAGGAAAGGCTCCTTCGGATAGTGCTTCTGCTATTGCTGGCGAGATCAGTTTAGGGATGGATTATTACATCCCTTTCACTGATGTCGCCAGTATCCGCAGAGCCCGTCCCTGGTTCGGGCGAGATTGTGCCAAAGCTGTTCGACAAAAACAGTCGGCATATCGCGCCTGGATCAGGGCCCGGGCTGTGCGCGACCCAAACGTGGGCCACCTCAAAGCAGCGTACAACCGGGCCACAAAGTCGAGTAAGAGGGCCTTTAAGAGAGCGGATGCCCAGCGCGTCGCGCGGCTTGGTCAGGAGCTCACTTCCCATCCCACGGGCAGCCGTGGATTCTGGCAACTGGCCAAAGCCGTGCAATCTAACTTTTGTCAGCCCTCGCTGCCACCGCTGCGTTACCCAGATGGAACACTGGCTCACAAAGCCCAAGAGAAAGCGGATATGCTCGCAGACCTCTTTGCGGCTAATTCCCGGGTCGACGACCGTGGCCTGCAGCCCCCCGCCATCGCCAACTGTGGCCACACAATGCCTGATATTGTTATCAGGCAATGTGATGTACGGGCAGTGCTGCGGTCACTCGACACGCGGAAAGCCAGTGGCCCTGACGGCATTCCGGCGGTGGTGCTACGAAAATGTGCAGCTGAGTTGTCTCCAGTATTAACGCGTCTGTACCGCCTGTCATACTCTTCAGGGCTCGTGCCGGAGGTCTGGAAGGAGGCGAACGTACAACCGATCCCCAAGAAAGGGGATCGGTCCGATCCAGGCAACTATCGACCCATAGCTGTCACCTCAGTCATTTGCAAGGTGCTTGAGCTCCTTATAAATAAGCAGCTCATGCAATTCCTAGAGGATCACTCGCTAATCAATGATCGACAATACGGCTTCAGGCCAAAGCGATCAACGGGTGATCTTCTGGCATTCGTAACGCATGTCTGGGGTGGGGCTATGGAAAGGCACGGCGAGTCCTTGGCTATTAGCCTGGACATCGCCAAAGCCTTCGATAGGGTCTGGCATGCTTCGCTCCTTTCCAAGCTTCCGGCATATGGTCTACCTCCTCAACTGTGCAGCTGGATTGCCAGCTTTTTAAACGAGCGCCGAGTGCGGGTCCTCTGCGATGGCCAGGCTTCTCGCTTCTTGCAAGTGAATGCCGGGGTACCGCAGGGGTCCGTACTATCACCAACTCTCTTTCTTCTGCATATCAATGATATGCTATCCCTCGGGAACATTCATTGCTATGCAGATGACAGCACACTGCACGGGAGTTACTCGGTTCGTCCGACGGCGGGGCGATCTGAGATTGAGGAGGAGAGACGACGACTCGTGGCTGATCTCGACCGTAACCTCGACAGTATCTCTCAATGGGGTACCGAGAACCTGGTCGAGTTCAATGCCCGCAAAACACAGGCGTGTGCATTTACTGCGAAGAAATCCCCTTTCCTTCCCCTACCCTCTCTTCAGAATGCATTATTACCAATGAAGGACAACCTTGATATCCTTGGCATAGACGTTCGTCGAGAGCTCAATAATAAAAACTACATCGAAAGATGTATAGGGCTAGCTTCGCGGAAACTAGGAATACTGAATAAGGTAAAGAGATTCTTTACACCGGACCAGAGGTGTCTGCTGTACAAGACGCAGATTAGACCCTGCGTCGAATACTGCTCTCACCTCTGGGACGGCTCCGCGAAGTATCTGCTGGACGCTCTCGACGCTATGCAGCGACGGGCTATCCGTATTATTGGTTGTCCGGAGGTAACGGGAAGCCTTGAGCCGCTAGCTCAGCGCCGAACAATAGCTTCCTTGGCCGCATTCTACCGTATTTACCACGGCGAGTGTTCTGAAGAGCTCTTCAATCTGATCCCACCCTCTTCCTTCCGATCCCGAACGACTCGTGCCGGGCAGAGATGCCACCCCCACACAGTGGATAGCATGTTCGCGAGAACCGAACGTTTTAAACGTTCGTTTCTCTGCCGAACGATAGTGGCCTGGAACGCCCTGCCTGTGCACGTGTTTCCTCCCACATATAATCCTGGGTTCTTTAAGCGGAGCGTGAAGAGGCACATCAGTAGGTCGTCAAGTTGAGGGCCACTCTCAATAGTAATGTGTGCTGTGAGAGTGGCCCACAATCGCTAGACGTCGTCACGACTTACCACCAGGCGGGCGGCGTCAATTTGGCGAACCAAATATAAAAAAAAAAAAAAAAAAACTAGTTCCTGTAAAGAAAGATAATGGCTTGATTTTTATTATAAAAAATAATTCAAAAGGTATGGGCCAAATTTCTTCAAACATAGCTAAGAACTCCCTTAGAATACATCTTTGAAACACAGAACACTAGATCAAAATCTTAAACGTTTTTATCAGTCTTCGTCAATTATGAAAGTGAATAAATAAACATAATAAAAAACTGGTTGCTTGTAAAGTCGGTTTAGGACGATAATTTTATCGGATAACGTCATAATATTATTCTCCATCGCTTGTACTGCGCTCTCGCTTGACCCTAGCGTGACATAATGTGACACTTTTTTGTGCGTGTTGCCGGTGTTCATCGATTTATAAGACGTTATCACGTCATAAATTTAATAAATCCGACTATATGCATAAAAACTCAAAAGGTAAAAAGAAAACAAGTCTACGGTCTTGAATTATGTTACATAAAAATAAATAAGAACACTATTGTAATAAATCGAATTCAACAGTTGAGACCCATTGAAATCCTCACAGGCTCGAAGATATTCCTGACTAGCTAAATATTTCTTTAGAAATAGGCCCCGACTGCTAAATACGCTATATTACAATGGTGTTGTTATTTATTTTTATTAAATATTTTTATTACACATTTTAATTTTTTAATCTGTCGGGTTTTAACATTTTTATTGTTTATTTATTTATATTCATAACTGACGAAGACAAATATAAAAGTGCAAAAGAATTCATACAATATTATGTTCGTGATGAACAGAAATTATAAATTTCCTTTACGCTATACGTATTGGTTTTTTATGGCGTCACTTATTCTATGTCACTCGGGCTTAGAAGACAATTCTAATGATACTAAAAACATTAAAATCGGTTCAATAATTTTGAACTTATCGTGCCACAAAGATATATTACTTAGTATACATACATACATACGTACACCAGTCGCGTAAAAGATAATATTTTACAAAAAAAATTCTTGAATTTGGTAAAATACGAGATTTGAACGTGAATTTTCTTTTGAGAAAGTAATTGAGAAGTATGTGTTTGTCTCACAATGAAAATAATAAATATTGCAAAAAAAAACTGTAGGTACTGAGATTTTGTCTTCGCCCATCACTAGCTAGTTTGTTTATTTATGTAACAAGTCTACAAGAATTACGTATAACAACTTACCTCTATACAGCGCGTAGCAGTGTTGCTCGGAGTCTCGGCCTGAAGGTTTTCTTCATTTTCAGTACTGGAAATATTATTCATCAATATCCACTTTTTATTTATTTTGTAATTTTTGTACAACCCTACGCCAGGCACGGCGCGCGCGCGCCCGTGCAATTTCTGATAGGAAACATACCTACTTCCACTTCCACATATTTAGACATGATGAACATGAAAACTAATAATACTGTAACTAATAATAGTGTAAGCAAACTCATTGCTTTGAAATACATAAATATATGAAAACTAATACTATATTATGTAATAAAATTTATTATTATGAAAATTGTTCCTATAGAAATTGACTTTATTACTTATATAGATATTGAAATTACGTAATTATTACCTACTGGACATTGTAATTTTTCTTCTTAGACTGACATACCTAATTGTGTACCTATCTAATTACATGTCAAATCAATATTTACATGCTGTTGTAGGTATATGTCTGAATCAGGCGATCTAAATCATTGTACCTATTTGCTTTGTAATGTACCTACCCTGTTCAAAATGCAAATAGATTATATTATTATTACTACTAAGACATGATACGCATACACACAAATAAAAGTAATAAAACTAGGATTTTTACTTGACACTAACACAAATCTAGTAAATTTTTTCTAGGTATTTAGGACAAGACGTAGTCAAGTAGGCAGGTAAATAAATAAGTAGGGAGGAACTTACATTTTATTCCGAGATCTTTTGGCTTTCACGTTTTTCTAATGCGTACTAAATTTTCTTTTCGCTGGCATGGCACTCAGCAAATTATCCTGCGAAAAGAGACCCTCGATTACCAATTACGTTTATGATACCTATTGCCTTTATCATGTTGAAAAATCTATGTATGTCGTGCAGAGAACTATATACCCCGCCAGTTCATATCTCGAGAAAATAAGGTGGGCAGGGCTTTGATTGTTTCAAGCCTGAATTGATACCTACTTTACAAGGTTCATAAAATGACCTACGCAACAAAGTAAATAATTTTGTATTTCTTACAATTTATATCTAGTTCCATCATGGTTTTCTTTCAGACTTTCATTATATCGGTACTTTCTATTTACTGAAAGTAAATTAGTTATAAAAATATTGTACTTACAGTTTTTCACAAAAAACACAAATTCACAACACGTAATTTTGCTGTAGCATCCGACACGCGTGGAGTCACTTTGAAATTCTATGGCGCACTGGCGATTAGTTGCGACGATCGTTCTATCGGGACGCGTTTGAATTTGCATACATTTTTCTATGGAGAATTTACGTAAAACATATCTAGATTTTAGGGCTTTAAAAGGGGAAGTCTTTGTTTGTAAAGGTACAAAAAAAAGTACATGGTTATATTTATTGGCTTTTTCAGTGTTCAAAAAGTGTTTCTTTTTATCAATTTGTGTTGATTTATTGGGT
This sequence comes from Nudaria mundana, assembly GCA_963556515.1. Classification (NCBI taxonomy): domain Eukaryota; kingdom Metazoa; phylum Arthropoda; class Insecta; order Lepidoptera; family Erebidae; genus Nudaria; species Nudaria mundana. The sequence goes on along the minus strand of OY748305.1, from coordinate 2,447,724 downwards.
TAAATCTGAAAAATACGAAGGCAGGTTTTCGAAATTTTCTCAATTTTGTGCGTTTGTTGACGTTTATTATATAACAACTACAGGGTTTTAAGAGTTAAAATTAGCACTAACATCATTTTTGGTCTTTCATTTTAATATATACAAATTATCGTTGTTATTAATCATATGTAAATAGGTTAAATATGAAAAATCGTAACACTCTTTTCGGTGATTTTCACGATCTGGGCCCTTAAGTAACATTGATATACTTACAAAAAAAATACTAAATAAAGATATTTTTTCTAGACATTCTCACACGACGTCGTCATCTAGTCCAAATTAAACTAATATAAGCTTGTGCTATGGTATCTAGACGAGTGATAAACATACTTATACATTTCTAAATACATAGGTATATATGTAGAAAATATCCAAACTCCTAAACAAACATTTGTGGATCACATAAATAATTTGATTCGACCCGGAATCAACCCTGGGACCTCAGGGAAAGCAGTCAATGATGTTTGTTACCTACCTACTCAATGACGCGTAAACAAATAGTTTAAACAAATTCCAATGAAAATGAATACCTACAAAGATAAGTTTCTCGAATTATCACAAAATATACCTACAATTTATATTTAAATAGAAAAAACAAATTTGAAAAAATCTAAAGAGAAAGAACAGAAGAATTAGGTACCTACTTAGGTAGGTCCTAGGTACCTATTTTCTAGAATTAACTTATGAAACACTTCAAACGGCTTGCCGCTGATTTGTGAGAACATGACGACATCAATCATTTCCCGACCACAGAACGAATGTTTATCGAAGCAAATAAATAATACAACTCCAAGAAACTCAATGGCTCAGCTAAAGTAAACAATAATCAAACCTAGATATGTTCCCTGTCGATTAAGATTAGACTTTATTGCTTCGGAAAAAGAATAATTTTTCTAGTGTATGTTTCTTGGTATTTATATCAAAGAAAACCGTTGTGTGCTCCAAAAACATCCGATGGCACTTATGTGAGCAAATGTTTGTTAAGGGGATGTTTACAAACCACTTTTAATCTACAAAGGTTTGGCTATTTTGTTATTAAGACTATTTTACTTCTATAGATATAATAATATTATTGTTTTAGGTACTTAATAACTTTGTTACAAACAGAAAAAAAATTACCAATGATATTCCATATTTAAAATCTTAGAAAAAATACTCAATTGAAGTCTAACTGCAGGGAATATGGACCTAGTGCAGGGAATTACAGTTTTAAATTAAAAAAAACAATTTTGGTAAAGGTTTAGGTAATTAACTATTTATAATTAACTAATTAACAGTCAACCTTCCACTTTCTCTTCGCACCTAAAAAGAGGCTGTAAGTGTATTAGCTCGCAAAACATTTCAAGTTGAAAGTAGATAGGTCCTCACTCCTTACATAAATATATCCAGCTTCGCCTTAACAGATTGTCTTAGTAAAGCCGCCAAGACTTTAAACCTTTTCCGAAAGCAAACAATCGTATTTGCCTTCATATTATTAGTTTAAAAGCGAACATTTCTAAACGTTAGAAAAAAATAATACACTTCAAGCGCAGTCTACCGTTCTAACAGGATTTGTGAGGTGGTGCCCATGGCCAGTCCTTTAGTTAATCCTACAAAAATAGTGATTAGTAAAAAAAAACTTTTATAGGTAACATGGAATTTATATGCTTTTGATAAAGTTTAAAATATCCATAGGTATTTGTTTCGATTGGGTTTATTATGCTGTATGCTTTTTTACGTACCTACTTATCTTTTTTTTCTTTTCTGTTTTTTATAGAAATATTTGTCCACCAGCAAGCAACACTAAGCAAAGAACCAACCAATCTTCGCTATCTACTACTTCATAATCATTTATTTCTAATTAGGTAGAGAGAACATACTCCACATTTGAATTTAAGGGGTAGCCATGGTGTAGCATAATTACTACAGCTCTCTTTTAAATTATGACTATTTAAACCATACATTCAATCATTAATTCGGGCTACGATTTATTACTTCATTCACTAGTTTCTTTATTTATATTTAATTTAAACGCGCCATTTTGAAAGCACTGCAACCAATTTTATTGTAACTACAATGTGCCACTTCCAGAAGTGTAAATGTTAGTAAGGAAATTATTCTATTAGCGATTACATGAAATGTAAATTGATTCTTGAAGGTTATTTAATTGACACGAGGCTCGTGTATTCCGTCTCAAGGACGCTTGTATTGTGAAATAAAACCATATTTTTTGCGGAGTTTGCCCACCAAAAGGCAATTATCCTACAACAATGGCACAGAGGCACAGACATCCGCTCAAAAAGCCTTACAAACGTGCACCACAAATAAAATGAATGCCTGTCTTTATGATGGGAATAAACAGTACTCGCCAGTTTGTTTTTAATTCTTAACTTCGTGATTATTAGCCTTCTTATTTTGCTTTCTTAACTTACAAATAAGTAGGTAACTACTATGTACCTACATACACATGTAGGTACTACACCAAGATGCTGTTTGTGAAGACGTCCTTTTTTCCTTGGTCAAGGCATTTCTCGTGAATTGGACCAACTTGGCGGTAATTGCTAATGTTTTAATTGTGAAGAAATTCGTCCACGTCCTTTTTTGACCGAGCGAGCGAAGCGTCTCAGTTTTCTTCTTCAGGATTTTCATGAAATTTGGCACAAGTGTTCTTTGTTGCAAGGTGCAACTTTTGTCGAAGGGATTTTTCGATTGGGGGGAAAATGCATTTTCAGCCGATTTTCATGAAATTTGGCACAAGTGTTCTTTGTTACAAGGCGCAACTTTTGTCGAAGGGATTTTTCGATTGGGGGGAAAATGCGAAAATAACGCGAGGTCTAGTGTTCACAGAACCAGTAGTATAAAAATCATCATCAACCCCTATTTCCCAATCTAGTTGGGTCGGCTTTTCAACTTCAATATTTTCCGTCTTTTTATCACAATAATAGCTGTTTAATTTCGTCAACTTAGATATGTTTACCTACTTGCTATTTGCTTAACAAGAAATGTGACGACATTTGAGTAGAAACTGAAAACTTGAACCATAATATCCGTTACGTGGTAGTTATAGGTAGGTCCTGTAATATCTAGATCAAGTATCAAAAATGTAAATATGACCTAGGTACAGGTTGTCTTAATTACTATATCACGGCAGGTATTATATAGGTATATACTCGTAGTATCTAACTATCTGTTACATGCACATAATGCGAAATCTAATCGGTTACATGTGTAAACAACACATATGGAGGATAGGTAAAATTCTTTGCAAATACGAGATTGCAATTCGCAAGAACTGCATATAAGGTGTCTCTTAGTGCAAATACCTAAAATAGAGATAGAATAGGTAAACTTTGAGCTAGTTCCGCGAGTTTAATAACGAGGTACAGGTTTTCTTCATTGTTCATTATTAACATCCAATTTATGCCTACAAAATATATGAGATTTAAGATGGCATAGGTACCTACAACTATTTAAATAAGAATTATACTATATTATCTGTGGTACAATTATTCACCTCGTGTTATCGTTGTCTTTAAAACATAAAGGCGACCATCTTTCCGCATCAACCTCATCCCTGCTGGAGTGAGTCTTGATTGGACTGCGTGACATCCGTTGTCTTTTGGACAAAAACGCGTCTCCCGCCCGACCTTGCCATTGTCTCTCAACCTGTCAGTTACTGCCTTTTTGTTCCTCTAACTAAATCGTGGAAATCCCTAACGACCAGTTCTTAAAGTTTACTTTTAAAACCTTTTCAAATGCATTTTGTTACTCCTTATTTTTTAAACGTGCAAGAGCTTTTAAGTTAACTCTCTCTATAATAGAATAACTAAATAACAGTTTGCACGTGATATATTCTAATTTACTATGTTCTCCTTGTTACAGATGGTGTCTTTTACGGGTATCCTGTCCAGTGGATGTTCAGTACACGCCAGATTCCTCCTCTGCTCCGCGTTTGCTCCACTATGCTCCGAGGAGGTGTCAGGCTCCGTGAGTGCCTGCAGAGCACTCTGCGAGACCGTGGTGGATGACTGCAAGGAGCAATTGAAATTGATGCTGCCTACAATCGTGCTTGACTGCTCCGCCTTTCCTCTGCGGGCTGATAGAAGATTGTGCATGAGACCTCCAAACGCTAGTGAGTTGGAGCCTGAACCTCCACAAACAATCCGAAGCTATCCGTTCCAGGGCCACGAAATTACAGAGCATGGCTGTCCTCCCGCGCATACAAGAGCGCCCACGGGAGAGTGTTGGCCGGCTTGCGGGCAAAACGCTCGATACAGCCAAGGTGATAAAAGAAAAGCAGAGATCTGCATGACTGCCTTAGCTTGGTTCTCTCTGCTATCCACATCATTTGCGTTACTAACATTTTGTGCGGAGCCTTCACGGTACAGATACCCAGAACGACCAGTCGTCTGGATGGCCGCGTGTCATGCAATAGTTGCGCTAGCTCACGTCACGAGGGGATGGTTGGGATCTCAGATGGTCTCATGTGCTGGCAGTACATTAGCAGTTGATGGACTGGCCTCACCCACCTGTGTTGCATTCTTTTCATTAACTTACTACTTCACTCTGGCTGCTGATGCGTGGTTTGCTAACGCATGTGTCGCCTGGTATCTCACTGCTGCAAGCGAATGGTCCACGGAGGCATTGGAACGAGCAGCGGCTTACCTTCACGCGGTTGCCTGGGGTTGGGCAGGAGCATGGACAGCCGCCGCGCTGGCGCTGCGAAGAGTAACCGCCGATGAATTAATTGGAACCTGCGGGATCTCAGACGCTGCAGCTGCAGCTCTGGTTGGGGTGCCTCGAGGAGCGCTACTGGTGACGTCAGTGGCGCTAGCAATAGGCGCGTGCCCTGGAATTATGAGGGTGCGACGAGCGTTGGATTCCCGTGGTGCCAAGCGAGTTGGTAGATTAGCAGCGCGTGCAGCGGCCGCTGGACTCTTATATTTCGTTCTCGCTTCTTTGGCAACCGGTGCGAGAGTGGTGGAAGCTCAGCTAAGAGAGAGTGTAGCGTCCCAGTCTGGGTTTGCTATATTGGCAGCTTTAAGTGGTAAAGTGGAAGAAGGTTTAGTTGCTAGTGGACTGTCTGTGTGTTTGTGGTTGTCGTGTGGTATCGCGGCGGGCACTTGGGCTTGGTCGAGGAAGTCAGCGGCGGTGTGGCGACGGTCGGTGTGTCCGCCGCGGAAGGCGCCATGCTGCGCGCCTCCGCTACTGCGGACGCACCACCCGTATTACAAGAGACCATTGCACGTGTCGCGCGTGTGATACAAAGGTGCTGACATTAGACTGACTTGTAATATATAACCTTAGGTGCCTGTTTATGCCTTCTGTGAAGGTGCTCTCGATTATATTTGTACAAAAAGTGTAAATAATGTAAAAGTTACAATTAATATACTGTTGTTTTTATAATGAATTTGTTGTTTTTATTGCTATAAACCCAGACATATATCGAAGAATATGAGTTTATCAATGACTGAAATAAAGGGTTCGTGGGAGTTAATTGGTAACAACAGCATAAATTACGAAAGTAATAAGGTTTTAGAATAATACCTACTCTATGGAAAATGTATCTCGTTCCCACGGGAATACATTATCAGGATAAAAACTACCTATCCTAATTACTGGAAGAATTGGTATATTTATCTAATCTGCCAACTTTCATCCAAATCTGTTTAACGTTCTACTTGTTATTGAGTAGGTAACAAAAATACTTCCCGAATCTCATTCTAAAACGGAACGCATAGTGCGCAAAGGTAAAGGTCAGGTGTGGAAAATCGCATTTGACTAATGGACGCCATAGTCGTATGCAACTGGAATGATCTTTTGAATAAATAATGATGATAAAAAAATTATTGCCGCTCCCATGGCTGTGGGCGTCTCTGATACACACCAGAAGGTATTTCCTGTGGCGCCCGGCCGACTTTGGCCACCTGTGTGCCTTCTTCGGGGATAATTATTATGTTTGGACTGCAGAGATGGTGGTAGGTATACCTATATATCATTTGTCCTGGTTGTTGAAATTTTGGTTCGAATTACATAGTGGTTATGGATTTTGTATAGTGCCTAGTAACAATAGGGTTGCCCTCTATTACGAAGGATCAACAAAGTTACTGAAACAGCGTGGGTATGTAATACACCTCTACCTGCCCCGTCGAGGATATAGGCGTGATTATATGTAGGTATGGTAAGTAGTTAAGTACATACTTCCTACTATTCTAAGGAGCTTCATCAATAACTACGAGGCCAAAGATATCAGCTACTGAGGGACGGTTTTAAATCCTGTTTTTAGTTTTAATTCTTCCTGGTTTTAATTCCTGTGTGATCCGCATACATCGATCTTAAGAATCGCTATGTAGAGAATATCGCAATATACGCTTCTGTGAGTAGGGTTTGAGAGACCTGTTGCTTCTAAAAGACCGTCATGTAGATACATCCATTCATCCATTACTATTAGGACCATGGACCTGATTAATAGGGCACTACAAAGCATAACACCTAACGCCCTCTAGCGAAAATAAATAGAACTTTTACTCCTTAGTTGTGCATCCATTGCGACTACAAACCGTAACAACTAACGCCCTCTAGCAAAAATAAATTGAACTTTTTAAGTAAGATTTGCTGCCCTCTCACTATAGCGCTCGGAAGTTTGTCGATAACCGATAAGTTTAGAGGATAGTCACGTGAGCGATGTTTTCTGCGATATCATTGGTTGTCGTCAAACTCTTCCAATGCCATTCTCATAGGGTTGGTTCCACTCAATAGGTGCCGAGTAGAGAAAGCCTATTGCCGAGCACTTTGGAAATTTGCCACAGCCTCGTCCATCTGTGAGCAGGTGCTACGCTTCCATGGGAGGATGATATGACTTTATGACTGCTGTTTAGGTAGTTAACTGAATGTAAACAATTAAAATGGCGGATAACATGCTTTTAACGAATGACAACTGAAAACCCGACTACGAAATGCGCGTCGGACTTGGAATTTTGCGGAGCGCGTGTCTGGTTGCCTTTTAGGTTACCTCTGGCGCTAGGCAAAAATCCAGGCCCAAACGCTCAATTGCAATACCGAACAACGTTTCCTTGTCCCGCATCGCGAATTAGTTCAGAGTATAACTAGTTCTGTGCGGGAAACATCAAGCAATACCTTGACATTGGCGAAATCATCTATGAAGAAGACTAAGAAATGTGTCTTAATTGACGCTGAATTATCGAGCAGTTTTAGGTACCTACGTACTTTAGTATCGTTATACGAGAGTGTCAAGACAAGTCAAACGCTATTCTTAAGGGTTCAAAGGGTTAAACGGGAACCCTATTACTAAGCCTCGCTGTCCATCTGTCACCAAGCTGTATCTCATGAACCGTGACAATGGAAATTTTCATATTTCTGTTGCCTCTATAACAAGAAATACTTAAAAAAGGAATATAATAAATATTTAAGGAGGCTTTCAAGAAACTAACGTTTGCCAGTTTGGTACGGTATGCCCTTTGTGCGTGAGTCAGATTCGAACTAAGAAATAGTATAGAGATGTTGATAAGACCCAAGTCAAAATAGTTTTGTTAAACACATTTTTATTAGTAAATTGTTAAACATTTATATTACATCGATTCAATAATAATAATAGTAGGTAATATACGTCTCTCTATACATATTAAACATTCATATAATTACACAATTTACATTTTAAAGTGCGTTCCGAAAATCGATAACCTAATAATTTATCTAACAGCAATAAATAGATAGGAAGACAAAACAATAATAATAACTAACATTTAAATAATAAAATATATGACCTGGAATGCGCTATATGATATTAGATATATTATATATTAGGTATATTATATAACAATAAAATAATTCTTTAAATAAAACCACTTTTTTAAATATAACTAATTCACCAAAAATCGTACGTTAAATTTGAACCAGTGTTAGTTTTCTGGCTCAATAGATGGCTCTGATCTTATATGTAAAAAATTTGATCGCGATTTCAAAGTTTTTAGCTGTGGTCTTGGTAGGGTAGCTTAGTTGGTTAGAGCCTTCGTGTTGCAATGAAACTGACGCTGGTGGAAATTCAGCTTAAGATCTTTAGTTTTTAAGCGATATTGTATGAAAAATTAACGGCTCAGTCACATGTTTCATCATCTGGCAACTATAAACATAGTGTGGCTATGCGCAGACCTCGAAATAAAAATAATAAATATAATGGAAAATAACCATATTATTATTAACTTTTTAAATTTCCAATTTTTCAGAGTTGCTATAAAATCATGTGAGAAAACTATTGTGTTGAAGTTTTAGAATGAGACTACCAATTCCTACGAGAAAATACTGATAAATAGCATGTTATGTATGAATTGAAAAAAAAGGCCTATATATTTTCATCCAAATCTATTCAACCATTTACGCGTAATTAAGTAACAAAAATATACTTTTCAAATATCATTCTAAAACCTGAAAAACGCACCGTAGTAAGCCAGTAGACGACATCATCATATTGGAAAAAACTTAACCAACATAAATAGACAACAAACAGATAATATAATAATACATTTTACATAAATACATACAGACACACAAAATCACGTCTTTATTCCCGTGAGGCCCACATTTCGCCAGTCACTGTTGGTCCCTTCTGCGAGCAAGTCGTGCTCGCGAAGGAGGCGGCCGAGAGGGAGAGGGAGCGTGCCCTCCCCGCCGAGTTCCGTAGTCAGCGGCGAGGCCGCCGCAGACTCATCTACGCCCAAGACCATCGACCTCCATGATCGGGGCCTGAGGACGGCGGGATCGCCACCCGTCGTCCTTACAGAAGCAGGCTAGAAGGGTTGCGTGCTGCGGGGCCTTTGCCCCATAGCACGCAACCAGATTCACTCATTGACGCGGGATAAAACCCTACCCCAACGACGCGGGATTGTCATCCCGACCCAACCCCCCGCAGAGACCACAGAGGTGGTCAAAGTCCGCCGGGCGCCACTGGAAATACGTTCTGCTTGTAACCAGAGACGCCCGGCAACGGACGTTGAAGCGGCCGCGGCCTTGGTCGCGGAACTAAAAAAAAAAAAAAAAAAAGTCACTGTTGGTCCCACATAATAGGTGGCAAGTCTCGTAATAGTACCGTATTTCTGCTTTTAGAGAACATGTTGGTTCGACTATAATTCGTATAATCTCTACTATTATAAAGAAGAAAGATTTGTATTTTTGTATGTTTGTTATGAATAAACTCAAAAACTACTGTGCCGATTTCAAAAATTCTTTCACCATTGGAAAGCTACATTCACCCTGAGTAACATATGCTTTTTATCCCGGTAATTCGTTCCCACGGGAACCGGGAACGAGTAAACTAACTCACGCGGGCGGAGCTGCGGCGATCAGCTAGTAATATTATAAAGAGGAAATATTTGACTGTTTGTTTGCGTTATAACTACTGAACCGATTTTGAAAATTCTTTCACTGATATGTTGCTACACTATCCTTGGATAACATAGGCTACTTATTATCCCGGTTATTTTCCCACGGGAATCGAGAACGAGAAAACTATAGCACTGAATATTTGAAAAATAGTAACTAAAGACTCAGTCGTAAACCAATGATGTCGCAAAAAAAATAAAAAATATGTGCTAATTGGGTAATAATAAATAGTCCGAGACGCCCAGGACTTTTATTGTCTGTGCCATAGCGGCTGGCACGCAAGATTTTGTTGCCTTTCATCAACATTTAATAGCAAGGCAACAATTAAATTCATTCGACCATTTTGGACATAACCCATTATAAAAATGCCCGGTGACGGCAATAGGCTTGCCCCCTATTACGTGGGACTAAAAATAATGGCAAATTGTGGGTGTGCAATCTGCTCACCTCTTCGGGGATATAGGCGTGATAGGTGTGTGTGTGTGTGTGTGTGTGTGTGTGTGTGTGTGTATATATGGGGGGGTGTGTGTGTGTGTGTGTATATGGGGGTGTGTGTGTGTGTGTATGAGTGTGTGTGTGTGTATATGGGGGGTGTGTGTGTGTATGTGTGTGTGTGTGTGTGTATATGCCGTATCATTGCAGGAAACAACGTTGTCATGCTACTAGGGCTACGGAATTAAAGACTGACAGGTTAGAGTTCATGACAGAACCTGTCAAAATCACTACGACAATGTTACCACTCAACTAAAATATTTTATTTTTAAAATTGAGCATTAAAATTTAACTATAGCTTGTAAATACTCCAATTATTTACAATTTAAAATCTGTTTTTATTGATTTTCAATAATCGTAGTAATATAAATAAAAAAATAGTAATTTAAATAAAAGAAAATAAAAAACTACTGTAATTTACTTATATTATTCATTCAAGTGGCAACATTATCGACTGTCATTTTGTTATAACTAACTGTGTTGCCAGTGACATATTTTTAAAGTCTACCATCATTACAACCAGGTGCCAATATCAAACTCTTTTAGCTACCCTTCTTGAGTAGACATTAAAGTATCAAACACTTCCGATCCAGGCGCTACACGATCACTGGCAGATCCAAAATAGCTGGAAAAATTAAAAATACCCGAATCCTGTCTGACATTATCTGTAGAACCAAATTGAACTTTATTTACAGCATGTAATGGAGTTGTATTTGCGCTATAAGATTTCTTATCTAAAACCGACAGTAGAGGATTTCTTTCTGTGGGTCTTAGGTTTTCTGTGTCATAATAAGTGGCTCCTTTTGTAACATCCTTTAAATCATTGTAAGGATTTGTTATATAGTCGGCGTATAATTCACTTTTTTCAACTTTAGACTCTGAATGTATTATAGTTGTTTCGTATAGACTTGGTAAAATTTCGGAGTCGATCCGGTCTGACCTTGGTTGGTCAAACCTTATTGGTTCCGGTCTGACTGAGATGTTAGTCTGATCGACGTTTTGTGGGTATAATATCGGGATTGGCGACTGTATAGACATACCGATCGGTGTGGATATCATCTGAAAGGGAATTATTAATTACTACAAAATTAAATAAACAGATAAGAAAGAGAAATAAAATATAATTTATGCTTTCGATTGTCGGCACTTGGTGGAACTTATAGTAATACATTTTAGTGAACACCACCATAAGGCGAAACCGGTCAGGGTTCATCGAAAATAAAAATATTTGTGAGTTTTTTTCAAAAAATGTAGAAATAAAATAATTCTTTTTCCATTTGGAACTCACAAATTTTTGTTATTTTTTTAAATTAGTTTTTTAAGACGAATCCTACCGTTTTCTTATACATACTACGATACTAGCGACCGCCCGCGTCTTCATCAGCGTATACATCTCACTGCTTTCACTCATTGGTCGTAGCGTGATGTTCGCCTATAGCCTTCCTTCAGGAATTATTTCAATGTGGATGATGACTGCAGTTAAAGATCAGTATAATGTGTTTATTTATATATAGGATTAATGGATTTGGAAAATGTATTTTCAGTCATATTGAGGGCGATTCATATACAAATCAAATCAATCTTTATTTCGGGTACATGCCCATATAAAACTTACATATATTTCTTTTCATTATGAATAATAAAATTTTAAAATAAAAACGATATAAATTAACAGCAAGTGATTAAATGCCAATATTATCATGGAATATTATCATGGTATAGAATCAGTTAAATGTCAAATTAAAGAAAAATGTAAATAATTAAATTGAATAGGTAATTAAATGTCAATAAAAAAATACTAATAATAATCATCATCATCATCATCATCATAATGGGATTCTGGCTTGACATTGTATAAAAATAATAAACATATTAAGGGCGAGGTTGATATTTTATTTCATAAAATAAAACTGTAAAATACAGCATTCCGCCATCATTAGTTGAACACCAATCAGAGTGAATGACGTCACAAACTCTTGAACGTACAGGTTGACAAGTTAAGTCGGCGTTCCAACGGTGGCGCCACATTTCATTGAAAAATGTCAAAAACGAAATTTCAGAACAATAACTAATATTAGTTCCATTTTTTACCACGCACCAACTTATATTTTAGGAGCTGTACGTCACTTTATTTTCGTATGAAGTTTGCTCAATGCACAAAACAAAGTATATAGGTAAACATTTAAAGCACGAGTCAGTGACGTCACAAACAGACGCCATGACACCGGCGAGCGTTTTGGAAAGTATTTTGAACTTAAAAATAAAATAACATTTATTTTAATAACTTTGTTTCCTGCAGAAATATTATATTTTTTGGTAATAGAATACTTTGGACAGTTTTTCAAAATCAGTCATCATCCTCATTATATTAGTAGTCTCTAAGATTAACGCGTTTAGCTAAACAACATTTTGAGATTTATAGTAAGATGATTTCTCACCTCGTTCAAAGGTTGTAGCAAAACAGACGACGTCAGTCCCGTCTGATCGTACAACGAGTTCCTTATAGGCACCATGCCGCTTATTGGCGTCGGAGTCACCAACGTTGGCGTATTGGCCATTGGTCCCACCGTCTGTACTACAGTCACCGGAGATTGACCCAATGTTGGCTGTGGCGACAACGTTGGCAGTACTTGGACGTTGGGTTGATGCTGTGGGTTTGGAACGGGGACGATTGTCGGTGTGTTAGGTGTTATGGGAATAAGGGTGGGTACGGATGGGAAACCCGGATGTAGTTGGGTCGGTTGGGAGGATAATGGTCTGCTTGTGTCTCTAGCTGTAGATTAAAATATGAAATTGTATAAATAACCTAATAATAAGTGTCATTTTCAAGAAAAAATGCTTTCATACGATAATTTGAGGCAATCTTGCTTAAATAAAAAATCAATAAAGATAAACATACCGACATTAAAATAATGTTAATATTATATTAGCAATGTCAGCGACCGTATCCACGTCAAGTTTTTTCGGTTCAGATTCTTTTGGGATAACATTGTCAGAATACAAACAGTGGAAGTATTTGTGATAGTATAATAGTACTTTAATTACCCAAATACAATTGATAAACACTTTCCACTTCAGCTAACACTAAAAGCGTATACGCACGTATACGTATACGTGCGTATACGTATACGTGCGTATACGTATACGTGCGTATACGTATACGCTCTTATATATTATTATATACTTAATATTATGAAAAAAGAATTAACTTAAATGTAGCTACATTTACCCTGAGTGCTACAGATTAATTTTGATTCCAGTAATGTGTTCCCATGGGAATTGGGGAGTGGGTAAGTGTGCATTAACTAGTGGTATACACACCTTGTGGGAACAGTTCCTCCTTCAAATTGGGAAGAAACTCGTTAATCTTATCCCAGGTCAAGTACCAGAGCTCGTTGTAACCGTCTCCGTCACTGAACACCTGCAATTGAGGAGGAATAGTCTTTAAAAATAGCAGCAATAAAATTTGCGATGAAATGTTGATGAAAGGCGTCAAAATTTTACGAGCCAGCCGCTGTGGCACAGCCAATTAAAGTCCTGGGTGTTTCGGTCTGATGAATGAATGTAAGTAATTTTTAAATGTTGTAAAACTTGTTTGTTTCGCCTAGAATAAACTAGTAACTTGTAAACTGCTAGATCAAAATTAAATAAATATATATTTTTGGATATTTCTCACACAACATCATCTAGCCCAAACTAAGCTTCTAAAGGTGGTGGATTTTCAAAGCGCGCATTGTAACAGTACAAAACTTACCAAAATCATTTCTTATTTCGGATGGATAATCGACCACCTTTAGAAGCTTATAGCTAGGCAATGATTGGAGATAGATACAAAGTGCAAAAGACTCGTACTCGTACAAAACACCGTTTTCGAGAAGTAAGCAGAAAACTTAAAAACGGGACCTTCTTTGTGCCCCATATTCCTAGAAGTTTAGGAAATGTTTAAACGGTGAGTTTTAAGGTGACACAAATTCGCCGAGACAGCTAGCTCGAAAATTACAGTTAGTTAATAATCTATTTAGACATGCAGGGTACAGGGCTCCACTATAGACAACCAGATAATGGTGTCAAGACTCACCCTGACTGAGTCCATGACGAGCAGCATATTCTTGAGCGACTCGAGCGCGGCCTCAGTGAGCGGGTCGTCGGGGGGAGCGGCCAGTAGGGCCCGCTGTACGGCCAGCACGCGCGACCAGAGCGGGCCGAACGTATCGCTGCACGAGAGGGCCGCTAGGTGCTGGAGGAATACCTGCACACACATACATACTTATTTAAACTTGTCACCTATATGGACAAACAATTCACTTCGGGAACATTACTCTCACCTTGCACATAATAGTGTTAGCCCTCGCCGTGGTATCGGCCCTCCTGGGCAGCTGCTCCAGCAGAGGGAACAGAACGTTCTGGAAGCAAGCCTCCCACCCTCCGCCGCCCATGGACGACAGGCCTGGGACCAGCAGCGCGCGTTGGAGGTACGCTATGGCACTGTTGGCTACCTGTAATAGAACAGACACATACAGAGGACGGGTAATGTAGAAAGGGGCGAATGTATTCCCAGTTTCAAGCGCTTTGGATATATTTGCCAAACAAAGGACATCGTCCACGTTTTATAAACTTTTGGTCCATATTTAGAAAATATTTATGACAGAACTATCTATTGTAATCAAATGTTGACAACTGTGGTACTGAATGCTTTTCTGTTGCTTACATTGCGATAGCTAGCGTTTTTTATATCTGTTCTTGTCACTCGTACGCAGTAATAGCGTAAGTTGGTCGAAGGGAGCTGATGTTGCGTGTTTCGTGGTACAGGTTAACATTTAGTACAGTACAGTTGAGTAATTTTAATAGGTAACATTTGACAAATCATCAAAATTCAACAATGCAACCTTGTAACGGCGGGCATAAAATAACTTTATTTTTTTGACAGACGTCAAATGTTATCTATTAAAATGACTCAACTATAGTTGTCAACATTTCATATATGTCATAAATACGTGTGATTCGGACTCTTCTAACGAATCTGCTGTGTTCCCCAGATACGTCGGGGAATAAAGAGGTATGTAATATAATATATCTAAATAATCAAGTAAAAGAACCTCTTGTCTCAAGTTTATAACTAACGCA
The DNA here is from genome assembly GCA_963556515.1 of Nudaria mundana. Taxonomy (NCBI): domain Eukaryota; kingdom Metazoa; phylum Arthropoda; class Insecta; order Lepidoptera; family Erebidae; genus Nudaria; species Nudaria mundana. The sequence continues at coordinate 2,432,694 of OY748305.1, read as the reverse complement.
CATTTCGTATTCGGAGCAAAATAGATGATGTCCTTTAACCTCTATATAATATTACCTGTTTCCGTCTGTCCGTACAAAACTGTGCAATACCCTGTAGCAGCGGTTTCCACGCCACTTCCCATAAGTCGTAATCTTCTGCGTCTGTAACAGAAACACATCTATATAATATAGAAATGGCGAATGTAATTTTTGTCCCCCTTAGCTCTCAAGAACTGCTTATGATCCAATGATGGTTGACCCCTCTATGGATAGCCCTCGATCTGGAGGCAAGCCAAATAATCTTAAATTTGACCTAGCCCTAAGGGGTCAAAAGTTATAGGCCAAAGCCTATAGTGTGGGGCGCGAAGCACCGTGCAAGACACCGTACTAGTACAGAAGAAAATCAATAACTATTCTGTAATACATACATACATACATCACGACTATATCCCCGAAGGGGTAGGCAGAGGTGCATTACACACCCACTCTTTGCCAGTAATTTTTTGGTCCCACGTAATAGGGGGCAAGCCTATTGCCGTCACCGGGCACTAGAGAAAGTTTTATTTATGGGTTTTAATAATAGTTAATGTCCGGGCGAATGTGAATGAAAAAAAAATTAAACCCCGTTGCCTTGCGATTAAATGTTGATTAAACGGCAACTACATCTTACGTGCCAGCCGCTATGGCACAGCCAATTAAAGTCCTGGGCGTCTCGGACTCTCTGTAATATGAAACTAAATTCCATCATCCAGGCAGATGATACATACTTAGTCCCCCACTATCAAAAAAAGCTCATTACGAAAAAATTGTCAAAACAAAGTTATCGACAATATGACGACAAAACTCGACAAGGCGGTATGGTCGACAGACTGTAGCCTGTTATTGCAAGTAGAATTTTATCATAATACATATACTATGCTTCTATCAACTGTGTTTAAAAGTTAATTTACTATACAGATTTGCAGAAAATCTCATACCATCTGTATCAAATCTGTATCAAAAAATTACTTTTTATTTTTTTTATAGTACTGTCATGATCATAGGCTTGAGAGTAGATAAAAGGTATGTACTAACTTGGTCCCTGGTCAGCTTCGTCTCTCCACCACTTGAAGATCTGAGCCGCTCGACTGTGTAACGTGTGCATCAGGTCTAGGAGCTGGAGACATACATACAAACATAATACATTTCATTCATAATAAAAAAATACGTAAAAAATTCTCGGGATCCAACTTCGTAATACGATTTTTTTTTTTTTCACTTGTTTTATAATCTACTATTATCCGTTGTCTAGATCCCATAGCACAAGCTTATGTTAGCTTAATTTGGGCTAGATGACGTTGTGTCAGAATTTATTTATATTTTTCTTTTTTTTTATTCATATTGTAAAATTATACGAGAAAAAGATAGCACACTTTATTGCTTATAAAATGTAGGTATTTACTCAAAGTAAAAGTGTACTCTAAGTAAAGGTGTATCACGTTCCGCTAGGCCCCTAAGGGGTTCCAACAGTAACCACATACCTGTATGCTGACAAGGTGGTACTGGTCGAGGGTATCCACTTCCTCGTCGCTGGAGTCGTCATATCTGCGGCGGCCGGAGTGAGGACGAGACTTACGGCTTGAACGGGACTTTGTAGACTTTTTACCTGAAAAAAATAATTTTTTTTGGCCATTTTCACACACCGTCATTTAGCCTTTTTTTTTTTTTTACTTC
>OY748305.1:2371408-2430802 GCA_963556515.1 Nudaria mundana | reverse complement strand
AGAAGGAAGTGTTCATTAGGTCACCTGACCGAAATTTTCTGCAATTTTTTTTTTATATCTTCTTTTGAATACCTTTAATTATCGACAAATTGTTTCGATGCCATGCTCATAATCATAGTGCAGCTGTAGTTCTAGCACTCACCGTGAGATGGCGCTTGCTGCAACGTGGCAGTCGCGAACAGCCTTACTGCCCTAGACAGCCGCTCGGCAGTTGTACGGGGTCACGTGGGCCACGTCTCGTATCACCAGGGCTAGGGCCTCGCAGCAGCGGGATAGGGCGCTCGCCCGAACTGCCCTGAGGGTCACGGAACCTTCCCATTCGGGTATTGATTGAGTTTCTGATTCTTTCTTTACGCTATAACAAAAGGAATTTAATTTGAAATTATTTGATCTAGGGATGGCCAATCGGTCGATTAGATTATAAATTCAGTCAATTGGCAAGGCAAAAAAATATTTGTTCACACTAAGATTTATTACATACGTAGCACTTACTCTTTGCCTATAATTTTGTGTTGGTTCACGGAATAGGTTTTACAGGGCCAATAATTCATGTAGTTTATACATTTTTGAAAAAAAAACTCAATTGTACATACAGCATTTCACAAATTTTGTTTTTTCATCATGTATTACTATAAGTTCCACCAAGTGCTAACAATCGAAAGCATCAATTATACATGTAGTTTATACTTTCGATTGGTTGACACTTGGTGGGAACCTAGAATAATACATGATGAAAAAAATACACTTTTACACTTTACCACTAGGTTTCGCTTTTTCAGCATTATCAAAGGTGTTTTACTTCACTGTCTACTCTCTATAATTGAAACCAAAATTCTTCCAACAGTCAAGGCAAAGGTTACATAGATGCCGACTGAATAGACTTTTAATGCAGTGCCAACAGCGTCAGCCTTGTGGAAATGAAATGATTTATTTATTTGTATAGGTCACCTAAATGGCTCTTACAAACGTCAGTAAGTACTTAAAATAAAAAATGTCATTGCTTCTATATTTACATGTACTGCCAGATTCGCAAAGCAATAAGTAGAACCGAGAGAAAGAACCTGGCAATAAAACTCTCGGTCACTCTTTTCAAATAATTGACTCATTTACACATTTTCTTAAGACTAAATGTGGACGATGTACATTGGTCTCGTGTCAAAATCAAAAGAGTGTATAATACAACAAAAAAAAAAAAAAAGTGGCTTCAGCCTTATACGGAATTTCAAGAACCACGTATAAACCACCCTGTCTAAAAAGTCGTGGAAAATGGAAGCGTTGGTAACAATCATTCGAGTCTCAATGCAATCTCATCAATCGTCAAAAGTACTATTTGAATCCAATAGTACTTTTGAGAACCAGCTAGATCGTCGACACCGACACATTTCCAGCTCCGAGGACTTTAGACCTGAGGCAGGTATAATTATTAGTTTAAAAAAGTGTGTATGAGTATGACTCTAATTAACTTGCCATCGCTTATCTACTAGGTATGCAATGCATGCTGGCTGTTGCAAAAAAACTGAGCGAAGTGTTAATGTTTTCAATGGGACCATTGTTTTTTTCGGTGATTATTCCTCGATGGTAAGTCCGATTTTAATTTTTGTTTTATTCTAAACCACCCCCCACCCTACACGTTATCACTGTGGTAAGTTTGAAGGAGATCGGTTCAGGCGTTTAGGAGGAGTATGCGGACAAACGAAATACATGAGTCGATTTATGTTAGGGGTAAGTAAACCCTTGCCGGGCGATAAATATGATAACCCTTGCTGGAGAATTGCCGGGCGCCACTGGAAATTTTTCCTAGTGCTAACAAGAGGCGCTTGGCAATAAACGTAGGTGAGACCGCTGTCATGGGCCCTTGGGCTGCGGAATTTATAAAAATTAAAAACGGGTTTAAACCCTGCCCTGGGTTTATCCTTACGACGCTGTACCCAGCGACGCCCGGCCCGCGGAGATAAAAAAGGAGTAATCCCACTGATTCGATTTAATAATTTCTTATCACAAGATTCTTTTCCTTGGGGAATTTAATATGACAAAATTATTTCAAACGAACGAAGCCGCGTACATCAGCTAGTCTTAAACATTTTAATTTAATGTCTATCTACGATTAACGAATGAATTCATCACACACGAGTGTCTAGTACCAATTTCTTACGTTAATTTGCTCGAAATACGTTTTCGTGTTCCTCATACATTTCGCACAGTTCCCTGACGTTACCGCTAGGGGGCGCTGGTGTGAAATGTATGGGAAATACGAAAACGTATTTCGAGCAAATTAACGTAAGAAACTGGTACTAGACACAGAATAGATTTATTGACTAATAACGAAAATCGCTATTTGATATAAAAGTTTCTGTTGTGTCTCTATAGATGGCGCTGTGCATGAAAACTGAATCACGGTATGGGTTTCGTTACATACTCGAGTATAACCCATCGCATCGGTGCGTATTTGCCAAAAGGGTGTTTGCCGCTTAGATGGCACGTTCGCTGTAACGGTGAGCGGGGTATGGTTATCAAGACATACTCAACACATAATTTTTAGATCGGAGAGGCTGTTGGCTACCTATATGTACCGGCGCCTCCTCTGCAAAAAACCATAACAAATTTAATAAAATTCTTACTTGTGCGTGACGTCAGTGTTTGTTGCCAAACTCTTCCGGAACGGCTTGACCATTTCATATGATTTTATTTTGTGCATATTTAATTTTGGTATTGGTAGATCTTGAGAATCGGTAGTTAAATTTTTTTTAAACCTCTAAATGATAAGGGTGGCAGTGGCCTACGATGCCGATGGTTAGAATGTCAAATGAATACCGCCAAACAATAAGCTTCTTAAAAACCATTGACACAAAAACGGACTTCAAATTACCGGTATGGGACCAAATCGAAATGGGACCACAGAACTAAAAAAAACATTCAAAATTTGTTCACCCGTGGAAAGATATGAGTTACCAAACATAAAAATCTGTCGCATTGAGAACTTACTCCTTTTTAGGGTTCCGTACCCAAAGGGTAAAACGGGAACCCTATTACTGACACTTTGCTGTCCGTCCGTCTGTCTTGGGCTGTATCTCATGAATCGTGATAGTAAAAAAGTTAATATTTTCACAGATGATGTATTTCGGGTGCCACTATAACAACAAATACTAAAAAACAGAATACAATAAATATTTAAGGGGCTCTGATCCATCGGGCGTCACTGTAAATACCTCCTGGTGTTACCAGAGACGCCCAGCAATGAACGTAAGAGCAGTCGGAAATAAAAAAAAATAACAAAAAAAAGGTCTCATACAACAAACAATTTTTAAGCTATTGTTTTTTTTGCTATTTTGATACAGAACCCTTTGAGCGCGAGTTCGACTCGCACTTGGCCGCTTTTTTTAAGTCGGTTAAATGCGAGGATTGAAAGCAGTCGCACAACACGAATTGTGGTCATGTGAAGTGTGTTCTAGAAATTTTCTGCGACATAACTATGCGTGAAGAACACGATGGTTTGTTGTGTCAGGGTTATCCTATAACATAAGCTTGAATAAGCTTAGTTTCGGCTAGATGGCAATGTGTGAAAAAAAAATGTAAATCATCTTATACTCAGCCTTTTCCCAACTCAGTAGGGGTCGGCTTTCTAGTCTAATTCCTCGCAGCTGAACTTCTATATTTTCCGTGAAGCGTCTGCCATCTGATGGGCGATATTAAAGCCCTGTAGTTAGAATACGAAGATTTTGTTTTAGGACTCCAAATACCCGGTAACGACCGCAATAGAATATGTTCGTATGACAGACAACCGAGACCGACACGGTTTAACATGCTCTCCGAGGCACAATAAATATACATAGAAAATACTCAAACTTCAAAACGAACATTTCCGGATAACGCATATTTCCTAAATGTCGCCCAAATGTCCTAAATTTTTATTATTGAGCGGAGTTTACGAAGCTCTTTCTTAGACGACTCGTGTATTTCGTTCGTGATCGAACTCCTCCTAAACGACTGGACCGATCTTTTTGAAATTTGGCACGGTCATAGTGACCATCACCGTGAGTGCATATATCTGAATTCATAAAAATCGGTCCAGTCGTTTAGGAGTTCGACCCGGATCGACAAACTCAGCTCAATTATTGCAACAGCAGAATGCATTGCATACCTAGTTTACTTATACTCGTATTTGTCAGAAGCTAGTCCGTTGATTGGCAGGTGCACCAACTAGCAGAGACTATAATGAACACTGACCAGTATCCATCCTTGTGTTTGCGGCGAATGCGACAGCTCACTTTCTGAAGACACGCTGGTGGGACGTCGCTCGCTCTCGTCTTCTGAACCTTCGGAGCGACTGGACGCGGCTGGACCTGCGAGTCGGAAATATTATTTTTTCTCAAATATGCATGGAAATGTTGTCATTATTTAAACTAGTGGTTCTGTGAACCGTAGACCTCGCGTTATTTTCGCATTTTCCCCCATTTTCCCCCCAATGGAAAAATCCCTTCGACAAAAGTTGCGCCTTGCAACAAAGAACACTTGTGCCAAATTTCATGACAATCGGCTGAAGAATGCAGCCTGTAGACCGGAACTGACACACATACCAACAACGCCAAATCGGGCAGTCCTCGAGTTAAAACTGAGACGCTTCGCTCGCTCGGTAAAAAAAAAACAAAAATACCGGCAAAGTGCCAGTCGGACTCGCGCACCAAACGTACCAAAACGAAATTACGTTTGTTGTATGGGAGCCCCTTAAATATTGATTATATTCTGTTTTTTAGTATTTGTTGAGGCAACAGAAATACTATACATGATCTGACAATTTCAACTTTGTAACTATCACGGTTCATGAGATACAGCTCAAGACAGACGGACGGACAGCGTAGTCTCAGTAATAGGGTTCCCGTTTTATCATTTGGGTACGGAACCCTAAAAAAAGAACACGGGAAGTATCGAATTTACGGACAATTGTTTTTTGAATTTAAAACATAACAAATTACTAACAATGGGTATGATGACTGATTTTGAAAAACTGTCCTAAAGTATTCTAAAGTATCTACTACATATTATCAAGAAATATAAAGTTTTATTATAAAATAAATGTTATTTTATTTTTAAGTTCAAAATAAGTTCCAAAACGCCCGCCGGTGTCATGGCGTCTGTTTGTGACGTCACCGATTCCGCTTTAAATGTATACCTATATCACACCGCCGCCTTCATCAGCGTTCCCCGCTCCCACAAGCTTATGATGACCATAAGTTAGGGCTCGTTTAAGGAGACGCGGCGCGTCGTGCGGTGCGGTCCGCGAGGCGGGCCGCCAGAAACACAAACATACGGCAATGTTTGGAGCGTTCAAGGAGAAGCGTCTTTGCAAGCGTTTGTTTGAGTTGTAGCTGCCCAAGCGACGAGCGTCGCCGCGTCGGACGCGGCAAATGTAGCGACAGGCGACGACGCGGGGCACGCGGCGGGTAAACCAATGAGTTTCGCAATGGGAGAACGCGGCGGATGAAGCGGCGGGTGACGCCGCAAAGGACACGGCAAGGAAGGCTGGGAGAGGTGCGGGGTACGCAGTGGGAATGTCGGCGTCGTCGGTGCCAGTTTCAGGGACGGAAACTTAACATTGCGCTCAAGAAAAAAACATTACAGCGCTATCTACTAATCCTGCTGGATAAACAGCGGACAAGTTAATATCTGCATTTCTTGCTAGATGTTTCTTTTCAAAATTTTATGAATAAATTTTATGTTCCGCTCTAGCGGTAAATAAAATACTTTTTAGGTTATAATTATCTTCAAGCAATATATTAATGATGTCGTCCATGATTACAAACAATACACACGTTTGCTCTTTGTAACTAGTCGAACAAGACTGGAAGGACGGCAATAAGCTGCGAGAGTCGCACCGGGTGTCGCACTGAACGACGCCGCATACAAAGCTGCGCCCCACGCGGCAGGCGCAGCGCCGTGCGAAGCCACGCCGCTCGCGTCGCTCGACGCCCCGCGTTTCCTTAAACGAGCTCCTGCATTTCTATATGTTTGAGTTTGCGCGTGATGCGACTCGGGCCGCTTCACGCGCCGCCTCTCTATAAACGGTTAAATCGCTCGACGTGCCGCCCTAAGCCACACCACACGTGAAGCTCGACGCCCCGCGTCTCCTTAAACGAGCCCTTAGGAACAAAACAATTTGGCGTCTTGACCACTCACTAGACTAAATCTAGTTACGCGGCTGATATGACATTACACTAAAATGTTCAGTTTTTTTGCTGTAAAATCGATCTGCTACATCAAGTTTACAAGAAGATGTTTTTACCTTTAATTTCTATCTAATATTGACTCAAATTATATTATTAATTTCTTTTTAAACCTATTTATTTGCAACAATCACAGTATTATATTTGGATGTTTCTATCAACATGGTGTCTAAAGTCCGCTGATCGGTCGAACGACTGACATGAGTGTTGTCCCTCTCCCTTACCATGGTGCTCGGAAGAGTTTGTCGTTATCCAATAATATCGCAGGAAATTTCAAAAAATGTGTTAATTGAGTCACGCGTTCGGAATTTTTTGCGATATCATTGGTTATCGACAAACTCATCCGATGCCATGCTAACAGGAATCCTGACAATTACTTTGTTATATGTCGCCATGACAACACGATGTACCAACTTAGATATCGATAAAAGAGGTTCAACATAATCATTATTGTAATCTTCACATAGTATAAAACAAGTCGCTTCTTGCCGTATGTACCTATGCCTATGCATAGATCTTTAAAACTACGCAACGGATTTTTATGCAGTTTTCACCAATGGATTAAGTGGTTGTCAAGAAAGGTTATTAGTACCTACCTACAAAGCTAGTTTAAGATATTTTTTCTGATCTGAGAATAACGTAAATACCCACAATGTTACTTTTATATCATTCAGTTTAATACCTATTAATAATTGTCTTTTTTATCTAGCGCAACTTTGCCGGCGTTAATACACATTAGCAATACGGACCTAGGCCTCATAAACTAAGCCCGCTATTTATATATTTCAAACTTACAGTTAGGTCTCTTTTCCATTGGACTATGGTATTCTACTTACAAGCCTGTCCATCAACACCCGCCATATGTACTGACCTGTTTCATCAACCTCCTTTTATCCATCTTTTCTACCTGCCCGAACCATCTAAGCATCCCTTTATCTAGATCACTACACACCGCATAGTTCCCGTATCACGCGGCTGTTCCTCACTTTAGCCATACTTCAAACTTCTCAGTTTCACTCCACACTGCTATTATTTTACTTTCATGCTTCTTCTGCCACACCCAATATTCACTACCGTACAAAAGTGTAGGGACAAGCACTCCTCTACGCACAGCCAACCGGGCCTTCTGACCGGACCTTCTGACTGTTCATAAAGTTATGCAGTTACCCAATCACTTGATTTCCTGCCATAACTCTTCGTTTAATATCATCGTCATAATACCCTTTATCCCTTGTAAACTTGGACCGAAAGTGCACGAACTCTTTCAATTGGTCCACTTTTTCTCCTTCAATCACAGTCACACATTTTTATATTGTATCGTACAAAATGTTGAAACTGGTCAATACCCAAACCAAAATCCAATCTTAATCATTTTGTTAGCTAGAGATATCCAGGGAAATGTCCCTCTGAATAGCAACGGGTACAGTGGCGAGCGGTGTTTGCGATATTCGAACTTATAATATTTGCACAAACCAAAATGATCCTACAAAAGTTTTGGATACAACCAAGGTTATGAATTTTTTGAAAAAAATTCTGGTAGGCGTAAGGAACCAACAGATGTTAATATTATTGGTCTTACTTCTTGAACGTTACTTTCCAGGGTGGTCATTGCTGCCAGCATTCTGGCAAGTATTCAGTCAGTGACGACGTCAATGAATTGTTCCACGAACTTTGTAGATATTGTAATTTTACTAAATAATACTTCTTTATATGTTTATAAATAGTAAAAAAGTCTTGTTTTCATAAACGACATTCACCTTTGTGACATTTTTGAAACCTGATTTTCCTAGTCGATTTATCAAATTTATCTATAACGTGTATCGACACTGTTACATCAAAAGTGGGATGTAACTTTTTGTCTTGTCATTATAGTGTTATGATACAAAATGTATATGTATGTGTTCGTGAAAATGTTAATGTGTTATTCTTATTGTCATGTGTGAGTTTCGTAGTGGCACCCGATTGGGTTTGAGCGTCTGAGAATGTGTGCGTGTCGATGACCCCCCCGCACCAAACATGGCAGACTTTTATGTATCGGGAAAATGCATAATGCCTTGTCCCGTCGTATACGGCGACAGCGTATACGACGACCGCGTTGGTCTATGACCTATATAGGTACTTTATAGGCTTTGTGCATTGATCAAACTTCATACGACAACAAAGTGACGTACAGCCCAAGTATAAAAATGGAACTAATATAATTGTATGTAGTTATTGTTTACGTATTGTGTGGCGCTCGCTACACCGCCCTATATTCACTATGAGCGCAATCTCATAGCGAATGAGCTGCTGGCATTCCTGCAGTACCAGCTGGATGTTATGGATGAAGTCAGCGTCATGCAGATCTGTACTTCAAACTTCATGGAAGAGGAGATTCGCAGTGCCAAGGAGCTGCTGTACGCGTCACAGAACATAAGTGACCGAATGCCGTCTCGCCGGAGAGATGAAAAGTAGCCCGGAGCCTTCAGGATATCATCAGCGTGCTGAAGGTGACCGACCCCGATGACGTGCCCACTTTCGTGGCTAAAAGGTTGGGGCGACTACCCCCGGTCACGTTTGACCACGTCGACGTCACCAGACTCCTAAAAGACATAGTGTCTCTTAAGGCAAGTCTGGCCGATGTGATGCTCAAGTTTGAAGCCTCACAATCCACCATCACCGACCTACGTAACGAGGTAAGAGAGTTACGGGATGCCACATCGGTATCGAGGTCAAGCGAGGCTTCAAACAATATCAACAAACATGAAGCATTAGTACGTTCACCGGCGACGACTGATTCAGCGAAATCTGAAACTTCGTCGCTGGCAGTTGCATCGTCGCGCAGTGACCCCATTGTCCCCGCGCGCCCCGCCACGTTCCCCGCTGTGCAGGCACGTGTCACGTTGACGTCACCTCCACGAGTTAGCTATGCGGCTGCCGCGAGTTTGCCCGCCGCTAAACATCTGGATCCGGATGCTGATGGATTTCTTAGAGTCCAGAAGAAACGCAGGAATCAACCCTGCCGAAACAAGTGTGGTACTGCACCCACAGGGCCCAACTTCCTGTTGAGACCTGCTGTACCCACCACGCTGCTGTATGTCTCGCGCCTGCATCACTCTTTATACAAATAGCGTTTATTAGCTGTATAGGGTCTAATCTAACAATCTTATATGGGTTTGTCTTTCGGAATTTATAGACTAGTGATAGTTACTGGGTTGTCTCGCGTCGCTAGGCCACGCCCCCGCCCCGGCCGCACACAGCAAGCTGAACACCACGTCCCACTCGGACGCGCTGTGGACGTTCTGCGCGGACGTCTTCACTATCTCGTACACGCCGCACGATATCTAGAACATTTGGAAAAATATACATGTTTATAAATTATTAATTTATAACCGACGCCCAAGGAGTCTAAGTTACGCCTTGAAACATCGGCTTTCTGCTAGTGAAAGTCCCGTTACAATCGGTCCAGCCGTTTTAGTGATTAGCAGGAACAAACAAACACTGTGTTCTACACAATGTCAGGTATATGTCACTCGCCTAACGATCGCAAAAAAATACGTGACGTCAGCGACATCATCGCAAAAAACATTGCCGACTAGAAAGGTTGCCACGTGGCTGTGTTGCCACGTTGGATGGCGATACTTATTCTTTGGGCCAGAAAATAGCCAGCCTTCTAGTCCTGAGAAGCATCGATTAAGCGTTTAGCAATGTCTCTATAAAGGCGGCGAGCACTCGAACCCCATGACCCCAGTGTCTCAACCTCAAACGGCTCAAATATGTAGTCACGTGCTAGGTTAGCATATTTACGCCGTTTGAGGCCTTCAGCCGATGCAGCAACATCTTGTTTATTTATAATATTAACAAAACGCACAATGGCGTGTTTATCCCGATTATATAATCGGTATGATTGTTGTTCAAGCGGACCCTATAGAGGGAAAAGATTCACCACACCCATCGTGGTCCCACGTGACGTCTTAGCGATCACAAGCGCCACCTGCATACGATAGGAGAGAAGAAGGAGAGAAAGATAGAGATAAGAGTACCAACAATATTCACTATATACTTACCACATCAGCCTGCTGATAGAACAACTTGTACGGCAGCTGGAACAGGACAGTCAGGTGCAGTAGTACACTGCGAGCGCACGCGTCGCACCGCATGAGCCTGGCGGCCGTGCGCAACAAGGCCGTCACTGCACGACCCGCGTTACCCGCTCCCTCCCCGCCACATGCCCAGCGGACCACGTGCCCGATGTGTCCACTGGCTTCGTCCCACACGGTGAGGAGACGGTCCCTGGGCAACAAGTATTGTTCGATGTTGAACAAACATACACCTCACTTCTGTGATCGTTTCAACTCACTTGAAGTTGCGCCGGGCGGTGCGGGCGGATGTGCATCCAGGCCAAAAGTTGCCAGCCTCCATAATGTTTTGTTATTTTTTTTATTTTCTTTACCTACATAATGTTCCTTTTCTTTATTAATGTATTAACTTTGTTTATTAGGTGTCTCTTTTTCTTTATTCTTTATTTTTCCGTGTATTTCGATGTTATAGTATTTATATTATCTCTGTTATTTTTTTTTGTTTTTCTACCATCAGGCCGTCTCTGAAAACCAGCGCTGTCTGCCTTGCACCACGCAGACAGCATAACGCTGAGAGACGGCCTTTTACTCCACATTGTATTATTTATATTTTATTTATTTTATTTATTGTTATATTTACAAAGCTGTTATTGTTTTCGTTGCGTTTGTTATTTTATCTTATTAAGTGGAGTAATAAATGCTTTTTCTTTCTTTCTTTCTTTCATATACTTTGTATACTTAGTTATAAAAGTACTTGTACGAGGGTGTATTGAAAAGTAGTTGGCTTAACACTGATCCATTTAGTTCTAAAAATCAAATCTACCCACATTATTTAGTTCAGTTCAGACCTGATTAGTTTTAATTTTATAAATTTATTAACAAAGCAATCTGATATCATTTCCGCAAATGGAGCAAATCGAGTAGCGTGCCGTCATTAAGTACCTACATAAGAAGGGGCTGTCATCAAAAGCCATCCATGATGATATGGTCAGTACATTAGGGGATTGCGCTCTTTCATATTCATCCGTCAAAAAATGGATAGCAGAATTCAAGCGTGGTAGATAGAGTGTGAAAGACGAACCCCGCTCTGGAAGGCCTTCGACGTCCACTACTTACGAAAATGTTAAAAAAATACTCGACTTAATTATGGGAGACCGCAGATTGAAAATTAGAGAGATAGCCGAGATTATAGGCATCTCTTATGAACGTACTCAAAACATAATAGTCAACGTGTTGGGTTTCCACAAGGTGTCTGCGAGGTGGGTTCCGCGACTGCTTTCAGTTGAGCACTGTTTGGTGTTATTTGAAGCTGATGAATGTGATTTATTCAATCGTTTTGTTACTATGGACGAAACATGGGTTCATTACTGTACACCGGAAACAAAACAACAATCAAAACAGAGGAAGAGACCTGGTTCACCACCCCCCAAAAAGGCTAACTCGATTTTGTCGGCAAGTAAGGTGATGGCTTCAGTATTCTGGGACTCGAAGGGTGTGATTATGGTTGATTATCTTGAAAGTGGTCAGACTATAAACTCTGATTATTACTGCACCTTACTACGTCGTTTACGAGAGGAAATAAAAGAAAAACGTCCAGGAATGATCAGAAGAAAAGTCCTGTTTCATCAAGATAACGCTCGTGTTCACACGTCTGTCCAATCAATGGCAGAAATTCACAACTGTGGCTTTGAACTGTTACCGCATCCACCTTATTAACCTGATTTGGCACCGTCAGACTTTTTTCTGTTCCCTAACCTAAAAAAGCACTTGAGAGGTCAAAGATTTTTGACAAATGACGAGGTCAAAGCAGCAGTAGACGCATATTTTGACTCTAAGGAAGAATCTTTTTTTTTCACCGGGCTAAATGCTTGGAAGGGAAGATGGCAAAAGTGCATTGAACTTGATGGTGATTACGTTAAAAAATAAAAATATATTTCATTTATTATGTATTTATTTTCTTGGTTAGGCCGATTACTTTTCAATCCACCCTGGTAGTATAGTGTATTAAGTATTTTTAAATATTTATATGATTGCAAAAAGTCAAAAGTCATCATGTCCAGGTTGAACCAGGATCTTTCTCTTACAAGGAAAACGCTTTACCTCTTCAGCCACTGTTTCGCCATTTGTTACTGATATCAGGCGTAAAAAGGACAGTGTCGAAAATCAGCAAGGTCATGAAATATCCATTACTTTATCCAATCTCGCACGAGGTCCAGAGACACAAAGCCAAATTCTATATGGATTACAAGTTTTACATGTCTATGCAATGCAGAATATGCACTTAATATGGAACTGGTACTGAATATTAAAGAACCCATACACAGTTTTACATCTTCACATACAGAAGACGTTGCTACTTTTGTGTACAAAAGGGTACCTACTTGGACTTTTCAAATCTTGACGGCATGTTTAATGATTTAGTACTTATATTATTAAATTGGTGTGTTAGAAATTGAGACTCGTGTGGTATTTGAGCTGGACAGGGCACCAAGAAAATATAAACAGGACACCTGCATTCCAGAATAACATTTTACTCACAAATGAATATGATTAATAAAGAAATAAACGATAAAATTGTTTTTTTTTCTTTATCCAAATTGACTAAAGGTTCATGTTAAAAATTTGTTCATAGCATTCTGTACATAAAAATATATTACTATTTCGGTTGCTAGTAATATAAAATACAATATCTGAATCATATTAACCAAATTTGTAGCTGTTGTAAATGTTGAGCCAAACCTCCATACAAGTTCGACAGTGTCCTTTAACAAATGAAATCAGTTTGTGATTTGTCTGTGATAACAATGACCACAGACTGACACCAACAAGCAAATTTTGACATTCTGATGTAAGTGACAGGTGACGTGTGACAGGTGACGTGTGACACATGACAGGAAGGACAAGGTATGTCGGACAATGGGATTGGCGGCCATGTTGATGACGTCATAGTCACGTATATTAACCTACAATCCTGTTTTGTTATCCGTACTTTTCAGCGTTGGATGACGTCACGGAGCAGTTATTTAAAAAGAAACTAAACTTACCTGTTCTGTATAAGCGTCTGTCCGAGTAACTCCAGGAAGAATATGGTGATATCTTCCAGCTGTGGGTTGAGTTGCAAGCTGTCTGTGTCCGGGGGAGTGCCTACTGTTACCATGGCGTGGACTAACTCCTGCAATTGGACATAATCTGCATGGAGTAGGTATCGTACTGTTACAAGGACTTGGCTAAAGGCCATTAAAAAAACTGTGCCAGTCAAACTCTAGCACAGAGGGTTCCGATATAGTTTACGATGAGTACTAGGGAATAGTCCCGGGAAATTCCGTTCTCGAAAATCCCGGGAAGTCCCGGGATTTTAGCGTAGACCAAAGAACCGGGAACACATTTCTTGTGTTGTGTTTACCCACATGTTTTTAACTGTAAAAAATATATGGTACTCATTTCAATATTACGGTGAAGACTAGTAGTAATATTTATAAAATTTGTGTATCCTAGTAATATAATATAAATAAATCATTTACCATAGAAGTGATTAATATGTAGTGAAAATAACTCTAATGATGCCGTAAGGCGAAACCGGTAAGGTGTTTGCATAGTAAAGAAATTGTGGAATAGATGTACAAGTGAATTAATATATCTATATATAGAAATGGGGAATGTAATTTTAGTCCCCCCTTAGCTCTCGAGAACTGCTTATGTTCCAATGATGTTTGACCTCTCTATGGATAGCCCTCGATCTGGAGGCAACCAAAAAAATCGAAAATTTGACCTAGCACTAAGGGGTCACCGCGCAAGACACCGTACTAGTATTTTATAAGCAGTGAAGTATGCTAACTTTTTCTTATACAGGGTGTTACGAAAGGTGTATATCAACCCGAAGCCAGCCCGATCAGCTGGTCGACCATAACCCGTTTCGATATATGGCGACCGCCAAAGAAGAAAAAAAAAGTTCATCAAAAATTTTAAATAGATATTTCAAATCAAAACAAACGTGTCCCAACGCTACGGCTTGACGTAGCTACAACTAGACAATGAGCGCGTGGTACGTATGTACAATGCCCTTGGCGTTGGCGCGGGCGTCACGGCGGTGTTGGCGTCCTTAAAGGATTATTTTTGTTTATGTAAATAAAATTTTGACCAACACATAGTTATGTTTCCCCAGATCCTCGTCCGTGGCTCGACAGGTGCACCACGTGCAAGTGATAGTAAAATCTCTGTCCCCAATTTTAGAAAAATCTTACCTGTTTACAGGAAAGGTTAATTTCGTTGTTGTAACAGTGCTAAATGCGGCTTCGACTCGACTGCGTACACAGTATTTTTAGGTATCAACGCTCACGGTACAACTCCCGGGCAGCACTCAAATTGCCTTCTGATGCTCCTACACAAAGCATCATCTCGTAATACTCTTCGTTACTCAGAGCCATTACTTTACATTACATTATTTGTACCTATTTGATGTCGATGACCGAAGCAGCTGATTTTAGCTAGTGTTGTTTAAACAAGTGTGTATTTTATTCGGTAATAATGTTTTTTTATGAACTTTTTTTTTCTTCTCTGGCGGTCGCCACATATCGAAACGGGTTCTGGTCGACCAGCTGATCGGGCTGGCTTTGGGTTGATATAACCCTTACGTAACACCCGGTATAATTTTTTTTAATTTTTTTTTAATTTTTTTTTTTTATCACAAAAACTATAGTCTTGGGCTGGACTCGAACCAACGACTGATCCCGTTCCAAGTCTTGGTCAGTTGGTAGAACGTTCCTTCTGGAAAGGGATCAGTCGCTGGTTCGAGAATATTATCATAGTCCGAGACGCCCAGAACTTTAATAGGCTGTGACACAGCGGCTGGTACTTAAGATTTTGTTACCTTTCATCAACAATTCATCGCAAGGCAACGGGTTTTAATTTTTTTTTCAAAATTACTATATTGCTACTACTTTTTATTAAATTCATTCGGCCATTTTGGACATAACCCATTATAATGTGTGTCCGGTGACTGCAATCGGCTTGCCCCCTATTACGTGGGACTAAAAATACTGGCAAATAGTGGGGGTGTGTAATGCGTCTCTGCCTACCCCTTCGGGGATATAGGCGTGATATATGTGTACGTACCTGCAAGCTATCCAGGTGTAGGAACTTGGTCTCCTGTATAAGTAGCCCGGGCAGGTTGCAGCGCGCCACGCACTCGGCCGCCGCGTCCATGAGCGCCTTCTCGTGAGGCGTGGGCGCGCGCATACCTGCGTGTAACACTGACATTTATTTGTTACTAGCTGATAGCCCACGGTGCTTCTAGTTCCCAGTTCCCATGGGAGCACATTACCGGTATAAAATGTAGCTTATGTCACTTGGAGATAGTGCGTGAAAGATTTTTTTAAATCGGTTCAGTAGTTGTGAATTAATGCACACAAATAATCAATCAATCGGTAACCATGCGGTTCCCGCCATGTTATAAAAAGGGCTGTTGTAATTTAAATTGTTAGTCAGAGATTACTATCTTCAGTTAAAACTTTGAGCTGCAGGATTTTATTTATTTCTTACATGCAACAGTCATTACAGAAAAATTCCAATGCGAGAGTGCAGCAACATTACTAGACACATTTCAAAATTTAACATATGTAAGTACCATAAACAATCATATGGAATAATAATTCGTAATTATTCCTAATATTAATTCAGCAAAACAATTATTCTTAATCTAAAATAACGATTCAATAACAACATAAACATTATGAAAATAATAATTAAGTTAGTATAATAATTATTTAATATTCCTAGTGGTAAACACTTACCATCAGCTCTTACAGGTACGTCAGAGCTAAAAGCATATAAGTATCTATTTACCTGATTCTCCAAGTGCTATATACGAATACAAGCTGGAGAGTAAACCAGCTTCGGATCCTCTCGCAACTTCTCTGATCAGGGAAACAGTTCCATTAGGCGCCAAGTAGTCTTCAGCTTCCACTAGACACTGGAAATATTAACGTTACTTTGACAATTAAGAAAGTCTCCCCCAATAAAGTACCTATAGTTTGTTCACGATAAGAATGCAGTGAGTCATCCTTGTCCTTCGACCTAGCCCCGCCTCCTAACCAATCAAATCTTTTCAAATTACAAGGTCAAGTTCATAGTGTCCAGTTGAAGACATTGCTTCGAACACAACGGTTGTGTCCTGTCATTTCCACTGAGAATACACCCTATGCACTGATGATTCACTGCATTCTTATCGCGAACGAACTATAGGAACGGGAAAATTAACGTATACACTTCAAGGGTTTGAAACATTTTTATTTGTTTAATGCCATATTCTAATCGCTGCTGTCTGGATTAGTAGTATTAGACATGGATTATTCGTTGGAATAGTCCAAATCCGACATATATAAGACAGAACTATCTATTCTATCCATGTTGACAACTACGGTACTAAATGTTTACCTGTACCATGAAACATGCAAAGACAGCTCTCGTCGACCAACTTACGTCAATACTGGGTACGAGTTATAAGAACAGTGTGTTTTATTTGTGTAATATAAGATAAGAGATTTCTTGTGAAATAAGTGGTGCCTTTGTACTTAATCTATTTTTATTGTTTATTTTTTTTTTTGAAGGTGTCAGTGAAGTTTATGGTGCCTGTGATATCACAGCACAGGTAAACTACAGGCTAAAATCGAGGAGACATTTTAAGCATCCAAATAAATTTTACGTTTTTTTTTCAGTTATATGGATGAAAATAACGTAATGTTGTCTCAAACCAAGTAGAGATTTTCACAAATAATTTTACAATATGAATTGCAAAAACAATAGTCGCGGGCTTGAACCAGCTACTGTTCCCTAACCAGGAGGAACGTTCTGCTAATGACCTCGAAACTTGTCATCATATCACCGGTTTAGGTTCAGCCAAGATGGTCATTTTTACAAGCTTTTATTTACTTTCACCTGTACCGATGTCCGTGTGTAGTCAAATCTTGCAAGTTATCATTGCAAGGTATCAATGCAAGTTATTGTACTGCAAGGTATCCGTATTATAGATTGTCCGGAGGTAACGGGAAGCCTTGAGCCGCTAGCTCAGCGCCGAACAACCGACCGATGACCGAGAGTTTTATTGCCAGGTTCTTTCTCTCGGTTCTACTTATTGCTTTGCAAATCTGGCAGTACATGTAAATATAGAAGCAATGACATTTTTTATTTTAAGTACTTACTGACGTTTGTAAGAGCCATTTAGTGACCTATACAAATAAATAAATCATTTCATTTCATTTCGATCCCGAACAACGCGTGCCGGGCAGAGATGCCACTCCCACACAGTGGATAGCATGTTCGCGAGAACTTCGTTTCGTGGCCTGGAACGCCCTGCCTGTTCACGTGTTTCCTCCCACATATAATCCTGGATTCTTTAAGCGGAGCGTGAAGAGGCACATCAGTAGGCCGTCAAGTTGAGGGCCACTCTCTATAGTATTGTGTGCTGTGAGTCACTAGACGTCGTCACGACTTACCACCAGGCGGCGGCATCAATTTGGCGAACCCAATATAAAAAAAAGAGTTAAATTTAACACATTTATCGGTTCCCGATTGAGCTGAATCCTTGCCCGCGTATGTAAGTCGCATGACAATGCAATATTATGATGATAAAAGCTTTTTTTATGATTTTATTACGATTCCATTGTGACCAGTAACAGGCAAATAAATTTATTTTTTATTTTTATTTTTTTTATTTTATAAGGTAAGCTTACAGCTAAACGTTGACAATTAGTGAAAATATATAATCAATGATGCTTGCCACAAAACAAGCTTTCACATGTAGCAATGAATTTTTACTTTACAGTTGCATAAGAACAGACACAACAACAAAGAAATAACATAAAAAAAATCAATACACCATAACCCGAAACAACAACAAATAAATCGAACACATATGTAACGGTCAGGACCAGATGCCTGCTAAGCCTAAGGTCACCTGCACTCTGCCGTCGCCGTCGCCTCAAAGTAATCCCTATTAACTAATTTCCTAACACTGTGTGCACTTGTACAAAAGAGGTCAATATCTAATTGCGAAGAGAGTTCGTTAAATGCCCTCATCACCTTCAGCATACGTAGGTATGCTGAAGGTGTTACGTCTATAATTTGTAGATGCAAACGGTGCATGCAGCAGCGATCGCCTTCGGAGGCCATTCCTGTTGGTATGTAGACACAGGTTACCTATATAGCAGTCTCGGACAATCCACGGATCCGTTAGCTATTTTAACTAAAAAACAGATGTCACTAATGTTGCGTCTCACTTCCAACGGCAGGAAGTGGTACCGCTTACAGCGGTGATCATAGTCGGATGATGACTGCTTCGCCTTGTAGTCCAGGTAACGCAGGTTTTTTTTCTGTATCGATTCAATACGATTTTTATACAGGTCGTACTGCGGATTCCAGACTTGTGAGTTAAACTCCAGATGACTGCGCACGTAGGCACAGTAAAGGACCTTAATGGGTTTTAGAGACTGGAAATCCGAGCAATTTCTGATGATAAACCCCAAGGCCTTGAATGCAATGTGGCCATCAAAGATCAGCTTGTCATCATGCAAAACACCTAGATCTCTAATATTGTTCACCCTACTTAAGTGTATGCCATTTAAAGTATATCCTGAACCGACTACAGATGGACTACGTGTAAATGTCATAAAATAACACTTAGAGATGTTGAGTTCTAATCTGTTTACTCTACAGTACGCGGCAAATCGCTCAAGGTCCGACTGAAGCTCTTGAGTGTCGGATAAATCGTGAATTGGCTTTAGAATTTTCATATCATCTGCGTACAATAATATTTGGGAATTAATGAAAAAATCCTTTATATCCATTATAAACAGGGTGAACAACAGAGGCCCTAAAATTGAGCCCTGGGGTACACCAGAAGGAACAGATATCCAGCCGGATGTATAGCCATGAAGTACCACTGCCTGCGTGCGATTACTTATGTAAGAAGAGAACCATCTAAATAAGTCGCCGTGGATCCCAGCAGCCAGTAATTTTCTGAGTAGCACTTCATGATCAATCCGGTCAAAACATTTGGCATAATCCGTGTAAATTACATCCAGCTGGCCTCCCCCCTCCATCGCTGATGTTATTATATCGTTCGACAGTATTAGGTTCGAGGCTGTGGACCGGTTTCTAAGGAAACCATGTTGTTCCTCTCCAAACTGATGCTTAAACTGAAGCGTAAACATCAGAGTGAACCACGCGCTCCAGAACCTTCGAAAATAAACGCAGTTTGGAAATAGGGCGATAGTTTTCTACGTGTGATTTATTATCCTTCTTATAAATTGGGGTAACAAAAGCAGATTTCCATAACTGCGGTACAATACCCTCCTTTAAGGACCGTCCAAACAAAAAACAGACAGGAACCACGAGACTCTTAGCACAATTAATTATGAACTTCGGCGGTATCATGTCCGGTTCACCAGCCTTACAAGGGTCAAGACTGGTAAGCAATCTGTAAATACGATCGGAAGACACCTCTACCGAGTTCAGATTAACGGAACTATTCGAGAGCGCATAGTCACAGACGTCATCATCGATGGATATGGGACCAGGTGCTTGGTATGTGGAATGGAAGTAAGTAGCAAACAGCTCCGTAATACCTTCACCAGTATCCGCGGTACTATCCAGATACTGCATAACGTTGGGTAAGGTACCACCATTTTTTCTATTTTTAACAAAAGACCAAAAGACTTTAGGGTCTTTAACAATCGCTGACTCAAATCTTTTGTATATACGCCCGATAACACTCGTTTTCGTAATGCTTCGCACGATTACGCAGAAGACAAAAGGAGTGGTAATCGCATAAATTGCCGTATTTTTTGTATTTTTTATGGTATTTTACCTTTTCCTTTAACATCTTTATTAGTGCACTGGTGAACCACGGCGGGTACAATGAATTTTTTTGAGGTTTAGATGGGATATATTTGTCCCTAAGTTGATACAGTTTACCGTAAAAAAGACCCAGAGCGTGGTCCAAAGATTGATCAGATAGTAGTGCCTCCCAGTCCACACAATCCAGTTCGGAGTTGATCGATGTGTAATCGCCCTTATGAAAGAGGTATTTTTTGTTGAATCGCACAGCAAGGTTACGATCCACCCCCAACTCCGCCCGGATCAGCAAGGGTTTGTGTTGCGAGTCAATAGGTGATATTAAAGGATCGTTACATTACTGCACTCGAACAGCACTATTTGAAAAAACAAGATCTAATTATCTTCCAATTACATTACGCTCGCCATTATATTGCGATAAATTACACTCATTAATCGTATCAAAGAAGTCGACTATATATTGTTTACTGATATTTAAAGGTAGAAGTTCAGAACTGTCCACCGGTCGGTACCACTCCACGTAACCATTAAAATTAAAATCACCCGTTATAATGAACGTATCATTGGGGTGGATTGTGCACAAATGATTTAGTCGCTGGTGAAAATTTTTAAGCTGTACCCCATACGAGTACCCAAGGCTCTCATCACATAGATATAAACAACAAATATGAATATAAGAACTCACTGTTTGCCCCGTTCTCCTCAAAATAATAGTCACCCAGATATCCTGCGCCGTACTACGCCAGTCCGTTCTTTCTATAACGGTTAGATCGTCTTTTACAGCAATCAAAACACCCTTCTCCCCCTGTCCTGTGACGTTCTACTGTAATCTCGGTCCCGCCTCCATACCAAGGATCGGGAGTCAAACAACTCACTACTGCCGACACCGTCCACAAGCCATGTTTCCGTAATTATAATAACATCATAGTTATTTAAACAAACATTACGGTATAGTTTACTAGTTTTCGTACGCAGACCGCGTACGTTTTGGTAAAAAATATTAATCACTTTAAAGACTTTGCAAAAACAAGATAATCAATGAAAATACTACTTAAAAATATAGCAAAATTAACGTAACAACTACCGCAATAATATACTATAGTGGAGGTAACATTTAAAAATATAAAAAGTCGATCTAGGAACATAACGAGACAGTGTTTAGTATTTCGAAACATAAACAAATAGGGAACTAATAAAAAATAATATGGGACGCCGATGGCAGCACAATTATAACAAATCCTAACCAAGATCACAGGACACTCGAATTTATACTTTATTCTATACGACGGACGGCACAGATTAGGGCAACGGTGACGGCCGACTACTCTGCAAATCCAAACCCGGTTCACGATCAAGTAACACGGTGTTCGTTGGAAAAAACTCGAAGCACACACTTGCAAACGGTTCCCAATCTTGACGCTCAAAAACTTAATAGATTTAATAAAGTTAATACTATCAGGCGTTACTTTTCGGAAGTCCATAGTTAAATAAAATAAATCTAACTACTTTGCAATATTCCGCCACATGCAAATTACCTAACGCTCGTATTTATTCATGCACAAGTCCGCCCTCCAATCCCACTTAGGCCGAAGAATAGAGAAATAATTTTGAAAATAGAATAAATATGAGAGTTGTGTTATCGTGCAAAAAAAAATAAAAAACCTCGACACGTGTTTCGCCCCCAACCAGGGGCATCATCAGATGTCGATGGCTCGGCGCACGGCGACCGAATGAGCCACAACTCGTAAACCGCACCTATTTATATCCTAGGTTTTTTATTTCTACCCACAACCATAATACCAAATTATTTTATGTCTACCCACCACCGTTGTTTGAATGACGTATACCTTAACATCTTTATTAGTGCACTGGTGAACCACGGCGGGTACAATGAATTTTTTTGAGGTTTAGATGGGATATATTTGTCCCTAAGTTGATACAGTTTACCGTAAAAAAGACCCAGAGCGTGGTCCAAAGATTGATCAGATAGTAGTGCCTCCCAGTCCACACAATCCAGTTCGGAGTTGATCGATGTGTAATCGCCCTTATGAAAGAGGTATTTTTTGTTGAATCGCACAGCAAGGTTACGATCCACCCCCAACTCCGCCCGGATCAGCAAGGGTTTGTGATGCGAGTCAATAGGTGATATTAAAGGATCGTTACATTACTGCACTCGAACAGCACTATTTGAAAAAACAAGATCTAATTATCTTCCAATTACATTACGCTCGCCATTATATTGCGATAAATTACACTCATTAATCGTATCAAAGAAGTCGACTATATATTGTTTACTGATATTTAAAGGTAGAAGTTCAGAACTGTCCACCGGTCGGTACCACTCCACGTAACCATTAAAATTAAAATCACCCGTTATAATGAACGTATCATTGGGGTGGATTGTGCACAAATGATTTAGTCGCTGGTGAAAATTTTTAAGCTGTACCCCATACGAGTACCCAAGGCTCTCATCACATAGATATAAACAACAAATATGAATATAAGAACTCACTGTTTGCCCCGTTCTCCTCAAAATAATAGTCACCCAGATATCCTGCGCCGTACTACGCCAGTCCGTTCTTTCTATAACGGTTAGATCGTCTTTTACAGCAATCAAAACACCCTTCTCCCCCTGTCCTGTGACGTTCTACTGTAATCTCGGTCCCGCCTCCATACCAAGGATCGGGAGTCAAACAACTCACTACTGCCGACACCGTCCACAAGCCATGTTTCCGTAATTATAATAACATCATAGTTATTTAAACAAACATTACGGTATAGTTTACTAGTTTTCGTACGCAGACCGCGTACGTTTTGGTAAAAAATATTAATCACTTTAAAGACTTTGCAAAAACAAGATAATCAATGAAAATACTACTTAAAAATATAGCAAAATTAACGTAACAACTACCGCAATAATATACTATAGTGGAGGTAACATTTAAAAATATAAAAAGTCGATCTAGGAACATAACGAGACAGTGTTTAGTATTTCGAAACATAAACAAATAGGGAACTAATAAAAAATAATATGGGACGCCGATGGCAGCACAATTATAACAAATCCTAACCAAGATCACAGGACACTCGAATTTATACTTTATTCTATACGACGGACGGCACAGATTAGGGCAACGGTGACGGCCGACTACTCTGCAAATCCAAACCCGGTTCACGATCAAGTAACACGGTGTTCGTTGGAAAAAACTCGAAGCACACACTTGCAAACGGTTCCCAATCTTGACGCTCAAAAACTTAATAGATTTAATAAAGTTAATACTATCAGGCGTTACTTTTCGGAAGTCCATAGTTAAATAAAATAAATCTAACTACTTTGCAATATTCCGCCACATGCAAATTACCTAACGCTCGTATTTATTCATGCACAAGTCCGCCCTCCAATCCCACTTAGGCCGAAGAATAGAGAAATAATTTTGAAAATAGAATAAATATGAGAGTTGTGTTATCGTGCAAAAAAAAATAAAAAACCTCGACACGTGTTTCGCCCCCAACCAGGGGCATCATCAGATGTCGATGGCTCGGCGCACGGCGACCGAATGAGCCACAACTCGTAAACCGCACCTATTTATATCCTAGGTTTTTTATTTCTACCCACAACCATAATACCAAATTATTTTATGTCTACCCACCACCGTTGTTTGAATGACGTATACCTACCCGCAGCAAAGGGGAAGAGGCGAAATTAAGTTGATCATTTAAAATATTAGGGTTCAAGCGTCTATGTTTGTAGATTTCTAATTGTTCCAAAACCGAAAGCCTCAGTCCTTTGTTGCAGGTGTGCAGAACGTCATAAGTGTGAGGATTAGGTAGGGAGTGACCGGAGTCCAACAAATGTTTTGCGAAATGAGACCGTTCTGGGCGATTGTTTCTAAAAGCTGATATATGTTCTTTATACCGCGTCGCGAAGCTACGGCCGGTTTGGCCAATATAAACACCCCCACGTAGACTGGAAATATCCTCTCTCAAACTGTTTAATGGCGCAAGCTTCTCTGCCAATGCCCTTATTTCCTTCAAAATGCGAGGATCGGAATCCACCTTAGGGGAAGAAGATGCACTGAGGCCGCTGGACTTACATTTCATGCATCGCCACGTTGATTTTCTATCTCCAAGTCTACGATATCCAGCTTCGTTTATACCACCACAATGGAAATGGAGTTCCTGGTCACACACCGTGCAGAAAGCCCCGTCTGTTAGTTCCTCGTCGCATGCTGTGCACTTTTTCACGTCCATGGTGGGTACTTTAATATTGAATAGTTTACTCGGTAATGGCGAAAAAAGTTTTGGAAACACTGGGTTCTAAGTAAATGTAATATAATGAGTGTCGGAAGCAACCGTACGACAGCTGATCGTCGACGCGACTGTCGTAACATAGATGAGGTGTGGCCTACCTTGGGCAGCAGGCGGCCTACGTACAGCGTCTTGACAATCTCCAGGAGATGTCTCCACGCGTCGCGCACACAGTCCGCGTGTCGCGCCGCCAGCGCGCAGGCCCGGCGGAGGGCCAGCTGGGCCTTCGTGTTACCGCCCAATGTGATACCTACATATAGCTATTATTACCAACTAGATGAGGCCCACGGTTTTCTAATTGCTTATCCTCACGGGATGACATTCCCAGGATGAAAAGTAGCCCAAAGTTTTTCATGTAACATAAGTTATCTGCCAGTGAAGGTCCAGTTTAAATCGGTCCAGTCGTTTCAGAGATTAACCAGAAAAAAAAACAGTCAAAAAAGAAGATTTTTTCTGGCTGTTTAATATAAATTTTAAATTTACATTTTGACTGCTTCTGTGGCGTGGTCGGTAGTGCATCGGCTTTCGACTCCGGAGTCTCGGATTCGATTCCCGGGTCGAATCCAATATTAGTGTAATCCATAATGTTTGTTTCGGAGTTTGGGTGTTTTCTATGTATGTTATGTATGAAATATATAAGTATGTTTATCAGTTGTACCATTAGTACCCATAGCACAAGCTTAAAGCTTAGTTTGGGCTAGATGACGATGTGTAGGCATGTCCAACAATATTTATTTAAAAAGATCAAAATTACTGGAAAAATGTATAGTAAGTATCGACAAATTTTCGATAAAACTCACCAATAGCAATATAATTGGTATGCAACGGCGCCAACAGCCCAGTAAATTTACACAGAGTCAATATGATCGTGTCCACAGTAATACCGTCGGGTGGTGAGGGAGCTAGTCTAGCCACTAGGGCGGCACATCTCTCTATACCCAACTTGGCCACTAAGGCACCTCCCTCGCTGAGACATACAGGTTTGTCACTCTCTATCTCTTCAAGAGACGGGGGTGATGCGCGTTCGAAGGCCGCTGATAATGCTGTTACCTGAAAAATTATTTTATTTCCAGCTGATGTCCATGGCATAGATTTCTGGTTCCTAATTCCCAGTGGAACACATTCTCGGCAAAATAAGTTGCTAAAAACATAAGCTATCTGTCGATGAAAGTCTTGTCAAAATCGGTCCAATCGTTTCAAAGTTTAGTCGGAACAAACAGACTCAACAGACATATAAAAAATGTAAACACTGAATGTACATGTAGTGGTATTTGCTTTCCGAAAGATGTTTCCAGGAGAAAATAACAGGGCTTCTTCTTGATTTTCGAATGGCACGAGGGTAAGAGGTTAGGAATTTACTAGAGCTTCTGCCTCTGTCAACCACCACCTCATCAGGGGTAGCATGCTCTCTCAGCGGAACCTTGAGTGCTGTCTTAACCGACTTGACTAGATATTCCCAAGAACCTACCATATGCGGAGCTGATGGTGGAATAAACCATAGAATCCTAAGCGTAGTAGGGATTAAAAGTACGTCGCCTGAAAGAAAAACAATTTTACTCTACTACTACCCACACATACAAGCTAATCATTCAATGCATATTGCAGGCGATTATGATAAAAAAAATTGTGCGGTCGGGGGACCCCGTCAGTATCGAAGTTCTTTACTTTTCGTTTTACTAACGACGTCGACGCTAAATTTGAATTCGCTTTGTATTCAAAATAGCGCCTTCGACAACAGTATATCATTTAATACCTTGTCATAAAATCTACTATTGGGAGAATAGATATTCCTTAGATGGTAACACTCACAGTAGAGGGGCAGCACACCGCGAACAGTCTAGAATGGAGGGCGTGGTGCGGCGGCACAGAGCGGTAGCGCGAGCCCGCCCCGCCCCCGCGCCGCTGCAGCACGCGCCACAGATACGCGTCACGCACCGCGCCCACCCGCTCCGCCGGCATCACCATCTCGGAGCCCCTGGGGTATCAACCAACTACTTAAGGCACCGCACCAACAGGCCATTGGCCGCCACCGGTGGCTGTCGAACGACACTGCATGTCGTCGTCTTGTGCAACTTTGTAGCGAGTTGTCGCACCGGCCACTCGCGGCCGCTACCAGCCACACGTGTGCCCGAGATTTAATAAAATGTACATGAAAAATAGTGTGAACTGCTTGTCGCGACAACCACACAACATCGCAGCGAAAAATGGGGTGTGGCTGTGTCATGGACACGGCCGTTTGTTATACGTGAATACGTCTCGTAACGGGCGATATTTTCTATATTAATTATTATTACGTAGGTCACACTATAAGTTTTGCGTAACTTAAGAAAACAACATGTTAAAACCAAAATATTATGTTTATTGCTTTTCAAAATACTCTCCTTTACATTTTAAACATTTTTTCATGCGATCGAACCATTTTAGACTTCTTACTATACTGACAAGTATACTATGTAAGAGAAGTCTTATAGTCCGGTCCTGTCCGTCTGTCCGCACTTTTCAACTCGAGAACTACAAGTGCTAGAAAGTTATGATTTGGCACATAGAATTTTGGTACAGAATAAACACCATAGCCGAAATAATTTCGATCGGGGGGTCAAGTGGTTCCTGAGAACCATGGACCTAAAGTTTCTGAAATTCCCATAGAAAATGTATGGGTAAAAAATTCTATAAAATATTTTAATGTCGTAAAATTTTAGGCGAGTGAGAATATTTCAATAAAATTCATAAAATAAATAAACAAAAATATTAAAATATTTTGCAACATTACGACATTTAAAAAAAGTTCCAGTGTAATTCCATTGTAAAATTTTGAACTTTGATATTGATTTTAAGTATTTTAAAAAATTACGTAGATAAAAAACTTTATATTTTCTGAATCTTGACTCCATTTTCTGTTATAAAATGTATTTTTTTTATTTTTATTTAGTATGGTTTTCTGTCACGATTCAAAAATTTACTTTTTCTAAAATTTCATAAGTTTGAGCCTCATTTACAGAAAAACTACACAAGATACACTGAAAATTTTCCTTATTACATAATAAGGTACATATATCTTTCAAAAAATGTTTTGTACGAGAATATCTGTCAAATAATAAAGCTAGTAACCCAGTAGTGCAGACATGTGATATCACATAATAAGAGTAAGAAGTCGTCTTATGCCTTCACTGCGATAGTGAAGGGCGCCTTGCTTGTTTTAAAACAGGAGGACCACAGATCTGAAGGCATGTTCTGATTGAACGCTATCACTGCCTCTTCGGAGTTGGTAAAAGTGAAACCTCTCATTTTTTTACCAACATCATTTTTTTACCAACGTTTCTCGCCTGCCTCACTTTTGTTGGCTTGTTCTCATTTTCAAACACCCATTCACAAGATTGCTGTTTTTTTCGGGTTCAAAACAATAAATCCACGTTTCGTCTCCTTCGACAATGTCATAAACAGCATTAGAATGTCCGTGGTCGTACTTCAGTAGCATCTGTGAGCACCATTCCACGCGAGCCCGCTTCTGCTCCGCTGTCAGTTCATGAGGGATCCAACGACAACAAAGTTTCCGAACTTTCAATTCTTCGTGTAAAATTTTCTGGATTTGACTCATACCAATCCCCAATAGTCCTCGAATTGTCTTACAGGTAATCCACGGGTTTTCTTCAATTAATCGCTTAACAGTAGCCACATGATTTTCGTTGACGGCAGTTGAAGGCCGCCTTTCACGAAATTCGTCATGTAAAGAAACTCGACCTCTCTCAAATTCAGCAAACCATCGCCTCACGGTGCTCAAACAAGGTGCTTCTCTCCCAAAAGCATTTTGAAGACGAGCGGCACAGTCTTGCGGAGGGAGAAGACTTTTAAAATCATAAAAAATCATTGCTCTAAAATCTTTTCGACTTAATTCCATCATTTTTGTTACATACCTACGTAGAACTTTGATGTGTGATAAAAAACAATTGACAAAATGATTTCCCGCCAATTGTTTTTTTTTATTACTAAGAAGGATGCAACGTTTAAAAAATATAACATTTGAAAGTCAAATAGTTCCGATTAGCTAGAAGTGCAAAACTTTTTTCATCTCTCATGCTCTGAAAGTGGGTCATTACTTACCTAATATGCGGGTTGAAAGTTATACATTTCGGCCCTAGGGCGGCAAAGTAAAAAAAAAATCATCAGCTTGAGGCGATGGCATAAAACGTATACAGCCAAAGTTCGATAGTCAATACAACATTCTGGTTTTTGAATGATCATAAACAAAAAAAGAGTTGGGTTACAATAAAATAAAACGTAAATAGCACAAACAATAATTATTTGGACAGTTATACCTTAAAATACTGAGTATTTTAGTATTGACTTTTAGTAGAATCCGACCAAACCTGACTAAATCGACCGCCGTAACGCGTCAAATCATAACAAATACTCTATAAGTGTAAGAAAATAACTGAAGTAATAAAAAAAACTGAAGACCATTTTGTATGGAAAAATATAACTAATAAGAAGGCGGTATGACCAAAAGACCTGCCTGAAAAAAGTACGAATGAAAAACAAAAATTAAAAAAAAGGCGGGAAGTACACAGTACTTGATACGTGATCAATCTCTATTGTTATATTTGTTTTATTTGACTTTTATTTGCTTTCCTCGTATTCGAAATGAAAAGTAGAGTGTTTAACTCGGGTGAAAACACCCATTTCTGCCTCGAACTATTGGCGAAGATATCTCGTCAGAAATGGGATGCTTTCTTCCCTTGGTTAACAATCTACTATAGTGTGCCCCATGTCTTAATGTACTTATGTGTTTAGCGTAGAACTTTAGGCGTGTCATAAGAGATGTACGCCAGTGCTTTATTAGGCAAGCTATACTTACTTGATGGAATGAAACACAGCCTCCAACATAGCCTGATTAAAGTCTCCCGAACCATTGCATCCTCGTAAATTCTTGACGAAATCCTCCACTGTCATGGGCACGTTCAGTTTCTTAGCGTTATGATTGTGTTGGTCCATATTCAACATAATAACAGCGTAAGCTAAACGAAACGCTGCATCTGTGTTAGCGAATGGTTCGCCATTTGTACTCTATGGAAAAAAACATTTTTATCTATTATTTTGCTTTTCTTTTTAATTGTAACGTGAATCCATTATTTTTCGAAATTGTGACTAAATAACAATACCTATTACGAAAAAATTGATGAATGGCCAAATTCTAAAATACATACATAACAAAAGTGTTTAAACAGATAGGTACATAAGTAGTCTGGGACAGAGCACCAGCTGCCTAAAATACGGACTCACTATGTAGAAAAAAGACCACCAGAATGAATACACGACCTTAGACCTATTTTTGATGTGTTTTTTACACATCAAAATATCTCGTCAGAAATGGGATGCTTTCATCGCTTTTTTAACAATCTATTTTCAAAACAAATCCACATTTATCTTTATTAAAAACATATATTTTGGGACATTCTCACACAACGTTATCTAGACGACTGATAAACATACTTATATATTTTTAAATACATACATAATATTATACATCGAAAATACCCAAACTCCGAAACAAACATTCGTGGATCACACAAATAATTTGATTCGACCCGGAATCGAACCTGGAACCTCAGGGACGGCAGTCGCATACTCATACCAAACGGCAGTCGAATGAACGAATAAAGTGAGTGATAGAGTCTTCCACTCATTACTGATGAGTGAACGGATGAACGAATGAGTGAATGATATAACTTACATGCCATCTTTCCGCAAATCTCTCCATAACCAGGAATATGAGTGGCGCCTCCCCTGGCAGTCTGAAAGTCTCCAAGTAAAGGCGAAGCGCCTGGTCTATGCGGAGCCCTGCGTAGTCGAAGCTGTCAGCGAAGGCACCTAAAACGCTAGGAGAACCATCTTCTTCTTCGCCTCGGGAGGAACGCTTGCAAATATAATCGCCTAGTAACAAAACAAAAATTGTACGGAATTTAACTATATGAATGAGAAAAACCCATAGAAAACTGAGATAATTCAAAATATAAAAAATATCTAAACTTCAATAGAAACTAATGGAGAGCAGCAGGATACAGGATCTACTATACTATTTCCATTTCTTTAAGCTCTCGATGACAGCTCCTGTGAAAACTTGAACGAGCGTCTTTTTTACAGTTTCTCCGACTCTGGTATAACCTTGTACGTGCGTAAGCGTCATATTTTTATAAAATACATATCACGCCTTTTTCCCCGAAGGGGTAGGCAGAGGTGTGCAAACACACCCACATCTCGCCAGCTATGTTAGGTCCCATGTAATAGGGGGCGAGCCTATTGCCATTTACCGGGCACAAATTCCAGACTCTGGGATAATTATCTGGGTAAAATTCTAAAGAGAATTATACATTATCCACCAGACCCGGGAATCGAACCCGAGACCTCGAGCGTGGCAGTCCGTACATAGTACCATTGTGCCAGCGAGGTAGTAATAATAATACGTACATAATGTAAAAAAGACGCTCGTTCAAGTTTTCACAGGAGCTGTCATCGAGAACTTAAAGACATGGAAATTGTATAGTTGATTCAACTGCTGCCTGATCAAAAAAATGCAAAACAAAGAAGGGGTTGGCAGAGGTGCATTAAAAATCAACACTTTGGCAGTAATTATGTTGGTCCCACGATGTATGGGACAAGCCTATAGAAAATTCATAACCATCTGTAATCCAAACCAAAATTTTAACAGTCAGGGGTCTAGTACCAGTTCCTTACGTTAATTTGCTCGAAATACGTTTTCGTATTCCTCCGTACATTTCACACAGTTCCCTGACGTTACCGCTAGGGGCGCTGGTGTGAAATGTATGGGGAATACGAAAATGTATTTCGAGCAAATTAACGTAAGGAACTGGTACTAGACACACAGGACAGATATGACATCTACTAAATGACAACGCAATATAGTTACTTACCGATCATTTTCTTATCCAGATCTGGGTTCTCCCTGAGGAATATAGCCACTTGGTGCGGATCTTGCGGTGTTGTCAACACTGCGTGCTCTTGAAGGAACTCTATACCACGCTCAGGTTTTTGATTGAATAGTTCTGTGCCCTGGGTTACCCACTGGGAAATGAATTACAGCGCGTTAGGAATTAGAATTAGATTTGAGAATGTTTGTTACATAATAATGTGTAAAGTATTGGACAGATTTTAATGAAATAAATACTTAAATATAAGGTTGTGTTATGGGATATAATCATATAGATTTATCATTATATCATTTTTGAAATTTTCACTCACATTTTATAGGTACTTACTTACATAATTTTGACATTTGTATTTCAATTTATTTTGTAATTTTGACATTGTTCCAATTTATTCTAATATATGACATTATATATATATATTTATATATAAATATTAATACCTATAAATATTGCATGCTCGGAGAGGCAGATCACAGCGGATGTAAATTCCTGTATCATCTAGGATAACCGTTATATAATATAATAATTTACCTGTGTTCAGCAATAAATAAATAATTGATTGATTATGTACTGATAAACATACCTATATTCTTCTAAAGACATATAAATACTTCTAAATAAAATTATACTATGATACGGAACAAAGCCTTGTAGTCATCACTCATCAAGTCATCACACAAAGATGAGTAAGAAAGCATGTGGCAAGAATTGACACAACAACAGACTTCAAATTACCGATATGGGACCAAATAATTGTCGGAATGGGACCAAATTGAAATGACCACTTGGAAAGTAGTAGCTATCAATAAAAAAAATTTCAATATAGGTCCAAAATATGAGGTATCAAAAAAAACAGTCGAATTGAGAACCTCCTCCTTTTTGGAAGTCGGTTGAAAATTATTATTAAAGAACAAATACGTACAGTCAGCTTCAGAGAAAAGGAACCCCCCTTGATAATGACATGAAAGCATTAAAGTTTTTTGAATCATTGTGTATATGGTATGTTGGTCTAGTGGTTATGACCGCTGCTTTGTGGACACGGCAACCGGGGTTCAACACTCGGACACAAGTTCTTTTTTTATTCATATAATTATTTTTTTATTTTCTTAAGCACTTTTTGTCAATTAATATTTAAGGAATCAAATTTTATAGTAGGTATGAGGTTTGTAAGAAAAGATAGGCTTATTGCATAAACAATATTAATTTATTTCTCGAATTACATTTCCTGGTTGAGTATACAGTTTTTCTATCTGAGTTAAATTGGGGTTACTTATTTTTAAATTTTACCTGACCTAAATTTATTGACAAAATACAATACCCTAAGTGAAGTATAAAATGTTTACCTAATATTAGATAATTCTAGAAACATAACTACAATATTTATTCACTTATTTATTTAAAGTTGCAAACATAATTTTTTTACACTGTATAATCTTTGAATATAAAAGAATGGTTGAAAAATGAAATGTTATTTGTTCCTGTGAATCACAAAGAAAGAACCAACATGCTAAACTATAACAGTATAGCAATATACATCTTCCTCTTTGATCACATTTTCTGATAAGTAGGTAACCCTTTTAACACAACATTAGAAAAATATGTGAGGTCAGATGGTGCATCGTTAACACATTAGAAGATTACTAAACTTGTAAACAAAAACTTGTAATGGGATTAGGTATTAATAATATAATATTATTATTATGAATGTTAGGACACTTTATACACAGCGTTGTCTAGCTTAAAATAAGCACCTTAATGTGATATGGATACTAGACAACGGATATAATACTTATTTTAAATATTTTTGTTAGATTAATTACACCCAGACACATAACAAATAATCGTGTTCAGCACACAGATTTGTCCTGGGTAAGAATCGATAAACTGCATTAATAACGGAGAGGATGGTCTCACTGTCTCACTGTCTATCACTTCTTGAAGACGACTTTTCATCCCCGACACCATATTAAAACATGCGGCACTATTTCGCATTAGTTCCCAAGTTCTGTTTACCTCTTCATCCAATTTTTTTTTTGACTTTATTTCACTTGAGTCCCAGTTTAAAACCATCTGACCCCATAAGTTTTCTATAGGGTTAAGATCCGGGCTTTTAGCCGGCCACTCAAACACCGTTATATCGTCTTGTGCATTTAGCCAGTCTTGCACAATTCGGGACCTAAATTTAAATATATTAAATATATGTAAATTTGTCCTTCTGGATATGCGACCCGCACTGAAGGCAGCATTACGTCAAAGAATCAAAGAATCAAATTTTATTTAGTTTTATGTTATTATTAATTTATTTTATGTTAAAGAATATAATCATTTACTTACCTAATGTTAACCGCCCGCTTGTTCTCAAGTCTAATACGTTTTTAGGGTTGAACCGTTGGCCACTTCTTCTCCATAAAATTTTTCGGCCATCCCTATCTGACTTGAAGCATTTTTCGTCGGTAAATATAACAATTTCGTTTTCCCAGTCGAAATTTAAATAACGAGTAGCAAAATTTACTCGGTTGGTGCGATGATCGTCAGTAAGTTGAATCTTTCTGGCTGGCTTATAATTATGGATATTCGCAGCGTGTAGATGTCGTCGAACAGTACTCAGCGACACTCCAAAAGTTTCAGCACTTGAGCGCGTAGTTTTGAAGGGTGCCACTGAGTGAACTTCCACAATATCACGGTGCCGCTCTGATTCATGGGTGTAAGCAACTGGGCGAGGTCCTTGGCGTTCACATTTTATATCACCCGTCGCTTGATACCTTCGAATCCATATACGCACTGTATTTCTCTGTAATTAAAATGATAATAAATAAAAGAAATTCCAAAAAACTAACTTGTAAATGAAAATGTAACATGATTAAGCAATAATTAGGTATATAATATATTTTTATCGTAACTCTTACCGTTATGCCCATATCTCGTGCTATTTTCTTTATGCTTTGTTCTTGCTCCCAGAGAACAATAATTTTAGCTTTCAAAAATGTTGTTAATCGAACCATACTTTCAATTTACTCAAAAAACTGATCAAAAACTTAATAAATTGAATACTATTACGAGGAGGATTAACTGCAATGCAAATTACCACGAATTATAAAGTTACCTTCAATCACAGTTTAGTAAATAAAACATGACGGTAGTGCAACAAGCTGTATCAAGCGTAATCTATTGAACTAAACGAGAAATCTATACTAATTTCAACCTTATCTTTTAGTCTATTGAGCAGTTATTATTATCACATATGGTGGAAGTTGAAATTTAAACCTTAAGGTCTAGAAAATTACATCGTAATCAACTTTGTTCGATAAAAGGAGTAATGCTATTCATATTTTCGCCATTATTATCAAGTGAACCGATAGCCTAGTGGTATAAGGCACGGCCTAGGTGATCGGCTGGCGCTGGAGATGCGAGTTCGTATCCTCAAACAGCACATAAATTAATGTGATATTTTTTTGTGAGTAAATTGTATCTTGGTATACAATTGAGCCGAAAGACGAAAAATATCAGAAAATTACAAATTAATATGAACATGCAAAAAAAATGCGAACGATCGCATCACGTGACGTCATTCGTGAGTCATGTGACGCGGCGATATTCAGTATATTAAGTAAACATTTCATACTTGTCAATAAATTTAGGTCAGGTAAAATTTAAAAATAAGTAACCCCAATTTAACTCAGATAGAAAAACTGTATACTCAACCAGAAATGGAAAGAGGAAAGAAAAAAACCTAGAAATGTAATTCGAGAAATAAATTAATATTGTTTATGCAATAAGCCTATTTTTTCTTACAAACCTCATACCTACTATATAATTTGATTCCTTAAATATTAATTAACAAAAAGTGCTTAAGAAAATAAAATAATAATTATATGAATAAAAAAAGAACTTGTGTCCGAGGATTTGAACCTCGGTTGCCGTGTCCACAAAGCAGCGGTCATAACCACTAGACCAACATGCCATATACACAATGATTCAAAAAACTTTAATGCTTTCATGTCATTATCAAGGGGGGTTCCTTTTCTCTAAAGTTGACTGTATCTATAAAACAGTCAAAGAAAAAATGCTCAACTAGAATAATTAAAAAATTACGTTATGATACAAAGTATTAATTTGGGGGCATCTTTTAATGTAACAAAGTTTTCGTAGTTCGACACCAGATGGCGCCGTGTGTAACTCTCCTCACATAAATTTATTTAATAACACTAATGTCTAAACGGAAAATGCGAGACTTTGAAATCATTATGTGGACAATTAGCTAGTCACAGTAGTAGTAACAGCTAGTCCGAGACGCCCAGGACTTTAAATTGGCAGTGCCATAGCGGCTAGCACGTAAGATTTTGTTACCTTTCATCAACATTTCATAGCAAGGCAACACGTTTCAATTTTTTTTTAAATTACAATGTAGCTGCTACTTTTTATTAATAATAATTATAAATGTGCCCGGTGACGGCAATAGGCTTGCCCCCTATTACGTGGGACTAAAAATATGTGTGTGTGTGGACAACACTGACCTTTCAAAAATGTACAAAAACTCCAACTAACCTTTTTCATATTCTTAATATTATCCAACTCCGCTTCCGTTGGCAAATCCGTCAGCGGTTTCTGCCTCCCATTCCTTCCCCCACCGTAATACTGACTAATATCGTGTGTAACTAAATCTGAAACCACACTAACATCATCCAATCCACCCATTTCCAACGACACATGTCCCACTCTCTCCTTCTCACTCTCAACACCATTCTCTATTGCCATTTCTGTCTTAACTTCTTTAGTTTGACATCCCAACTCGATAGCTTCTATTATAGTCATAAGAGCTTCTAAAGACAATGTATGTATATTATAAGCTGTCGGTGAAACAACATTATTTGATAATAATTTAGTTAATTTCTCAAATATATTAAGACAATATACGTCACAATCATAGTTTATATATAACTCAGCGCATAATCCAGGTATTCTAAACATTTGAGCTAGACTTTCTAAAGCTAAGTGATGAATTTCTTTCAACTCGTATATAGCTTTGGTCGTGTCGGAAGATATAATTTCTATAATTTTTTTGAAGAACGCTTCCATTTGAAATTTTAGATGTGTTCGTAGTGCTTCGAATAGGAGGAATGACACTTGTAGATCTAATGCGAATATTGATATTCTCTCGGTACTCAATAGCTGTAATAAAACATTGTTTTGATTACTACGACAATTTAAAATTTTGAAAGAATTCTCTAATAAAATAAAATAAATATGTTAGGACAATTCACACAAGGCTATCTAGTCTCAATCTAAGCAGAGCTTGTGATATGAGTACTAGATAAACTGATATAAATACTTATATAATTTTTTTTGTAAATACATACATATTATACATAGGAAACATCCAGACTTTGGTACAAACGTATGTGTCATCACACAAAGTTACAAATAGTAGTTTATGAAACTGTTAGATAAATAGGGTTTTCAAAGAAACGAGCCTTAACGAGTATCTTTATACAGTACCCGGCGATAAATATTGCACATCGACCTTTGGAAAGAGACAATCGGGTAATTTCGGCTTCGTAGAGCGTTATATCTGTCGCACACTACCTATGTGACGTTTTGTCAGTCGTTCGGGATTCGCCCACTTAACTAATTATATACTAAAACCTTCCTCGAGAACCACTCTATCGATTGGTGAACACCGCATCAAAATCCGTTACGTAGTTTTAAGGATAAGCAATACATAAGCATACATAGGGACGAACTACTGTCGACTTTTTCTTATAATATGTTATGATTATTCAAAAATACTTACACTCAACAGGTTCCTACACAGCGGGTCTTTGACTAGATACAAAAGTGAGGGGTACCGGGCAAGTTGGTCCGCGGCCACTTCCAGGGCAGTACTGACTAGGGATAGGCCCAGGTGGACCATGCCTGAGGTGTTCTGACTGTCTAGCGGGTTGCATAGGGATATTAGGAATCTGAAATATTTTTTTTTTAATATAAGATGACATTCACAGACTTGCTTGAGAATGGTACGTTAATTACAAAGACATAACACACACACATATCACACCTATATCCCCGAAGGGGTAGGCAGAGGTGCATTACACACCCACAATTTACCAGTATTTTTAGTCCCACGTGCCCAGGGGCAAGCCTATTGCCGTCACCGGGCACATTTATAATGGGTAATTTAAGAAAAAGTAGCAGCTATTTAGTAATTTTGAAAAAATTATTGAAACCCGAAAATTAAAGAAATTTTGCAAAATTGAAGCCTTGCGATGAAATGTTGATAATAGGAAACAAAATCTTACGTACCAGCCGCTGTGGCACAGACAATTACAGTCCTGGGCGTACACGTACTAAGTTACAGTTTCTAGAGTTTTCGAAACAAAAATCTCTTATACATCAGTAATGTCCGTCCGTCCATCCGTAAACAACTTTCAACTCGAGAACGGTAAGAGCTAGACTCAGTGTAAACGGCAATCGACTTAGCATAGTCGAAAACCCCCAAAATGAACTTGACCTTTGACCTCTGATCTCAAGGTCAAGGTCAAAACGAGGTCAAATCGAGAACAGTAATAGTTAGAGACTCAAGACCAGCTGCAATCAACTCAGTATGGTCAAAGACCTCTAATATGAACTTGACCTTTGACCTCTGATCTTAAGGTCAAGGTCAAAACGAGGTCAAATCGAGACCCCGAACACTCAACTTGAACCCTTTCTCACATAAGCGTAAGGCTAGAAATAGAAGAGATGTGGACACCTTACTCAATGAGCAAATAGATTTTCATGCGTCCCCCTTACTTAATTTGTTTGTGAACATACAGACACGTTAGTTGTTTGTTGGTTTGTATATGTCACTTGGCGTTTCTATACAACTTATTAAAAAAGACAATGTCTTGTATCGGTGAATACCTATTTTTGAATTTCGTTAGTAGGATTTCCGGTTTCTACCCGCGTTAGTTATTGTGATAAATCCTACATCGCGCTAATAACATTTGCACACTCTTACTTATAAGCAAATATGTTCTGGCTACAAATTTTGCTGTTCTCTCTGAGACAGTCTTGATAATGCCTCGTTTAGAGGCGAAACAATTGTCGACGTTTTGTTGTCTTTTTTAAACTCTGCGAAATATAATGCTATTATAATTTTAATAAGTTTTTAAGGGCCCAGACCGCGCACGGATAAAGTCGATTTTGAGCGACAGCAGCGCTATTGTTGCCCGAATCATCCGACGGGCGGGTGAATGACCCAGAGAGCGCGATTTTGAAAATGTTTTGCGACAAACGTTCCACGTTGAGTTATTGTTATTGAAGTTGAATATTTACAGCATAACAAAAATGTTGAATTATTGGAAATAAACGACTGCCTATTTGTAAAATATTCCAAGAGTAGTTTTCGTTATAAAATGATCCTAATTACTAGATAAATAAATAAGAGTAGTTTGAGACACAATTTTTATGATTTTCTATTTAGAATAAACAATCAAGAGCAGGTCCGGACTGACCTTTTTGTATTCTACTTACCTAAAATTCCAACTACGAGTACCTATGTATTTATTTGTAATTTTACTACCAAAGTTTATTCTTATTTCGTAAAATTTTCATTCAATAAAATAATTGCAAATTCAGTAGGAAGTACGGTCGAAATAACATCACGCCTTTCCTCGCTAGTGTTTATATCTACGCAAGGAAATGTGCCTATTGCGTAAACTCAAATACTTTTTGCTTACGATCACCTCGCAATCTAAAAAATCTTCTAGGGTTGTACAAAAAATTGTCAATAAATGAAACACAAGTATAAAAATGGTTCATATAATTAAAAGTAAACAAAATATGAGTCGCCACCTAAAAAGCGTGCTAGGGTTGTACAAAAATTAGTTATAAACAAACATGAAATTTATAAATTATTCATATACTTAATTAAACGAAAGTAAACAATAACAAAATATGAGTTTAAGAGTTTCTAATGTTTTTTTCATTTTAATGATTACTGATCAAATTCTGATTTCTACTAATTTGATGATAAAATCAATTGCTATTGCAAAACCTATCAGAATGAAAATGTTACCAGCTGCCCGATTCACGTAATAAAAACCGTAGCGTAGTGACTTAAAAATGTCACTTCGCACACTTTTTAACCGACTTAAAAAAAGAAGAAGATTCTCAATTCGCTGTATTTTTTGAACCGATTTTGATGATTTTTTTTTTTATTTGAAAGCTGGTGATCCCGTGTGGTCACATTTTAATTTCATTAGTATCGGACCTTGGGTTTACACCAGGTAACTCTTCAAAATCGTATAGGAATTGTATAGAAATTGAGCTATTGGAAGATTTATGACAATCCAAGACTAGATAAGTAAGTGCGTTAAAAACAGAAAACCAAAAGGCGATTTCTAAGTTTCTAAGTTAAAACGACTTTTGAACTGGCGTGTTTACGTGAATCGACCGGCTGGGTAGTTAAGTTACCTCAGTCTCTTTCAAAATCATTAGACGTTCTTCTCTTTCAAAACACGTAAAGCTCTTTCTTTCCTCTCTTTTATAGCCTCTATGACATTCGGCGGGTCACGAATAGGCATGCTTCGTGACTGCCGAGGATCAACTAATTCTGGAAGGAGGCAATCGTAATAAAATCTAACTAATTTCATCTCCATTTTCTCCTTCCAAAATTTGTCGTCCTTTTCTATAATATAAACTTTCATAGGTACAGTAGCACCAAACCAGATGCCAAGCATGCAAACGTTTCTTTTAGTTATATGTAGCTGTCCCTGAATTTGGAAATACCAGTAATGATTTTTATTTATGACATAACCCTTGGAAGCCTTGTCCTTAACCCAAAAGGTATGTTTGGCCATTGCTTCATCAAGAGTCATGCCAGCTAAAGAATGTG
The DNA here is from genome assembly GCA_963556515.1 of Nudaria mundana. Taxonomy (NCBI): domain Eukaryota; kingdom Metazoa; phylum Arthropoda; class Insecta; order Lepidoptera; family Erebidae; genus Nudaria; species Nudaria mundana. The sequence continues at coordinate 2,390,553 of OY748305.1, read as the reverse complement.
GGCACTTAATTTCAATTAAACCGTTTGCATAAATGCCATCTGGTGTAGTACCAAGAATAACGGATAACGTCATAATATTATTCTCCATCGCTTGTACTGCGCTCTCGCTTGACCCTAGCGTGACATAATGTGACACTTTTTTGTGCGTGTTGCCGGTGTTCATCGATTTATAAGACGTTATCACGTCATAAATTTAATAAATCCGACTATATGCATAAAAACTCAAAAGGTAAAAAGAAAACAAGTCTACGGTCTTGAATTATGTTACATAAAAATAAATAAGAACACTATTGTAATAAATCGAATTCAACAGTTGAGACCCATTGAAATCCTCACAGGCTCGAAGATATTCCTGACTAGCTAAATATTTCTTTAGAAATAGGCCCCGACTGCTAAATACGCTATATTACAATGGTGTTGTTATTTATTTTTATTACACATTTTCATTTTTTAATCTGTCGGGTTTTAACATTTTTATTGTTTATTTATTTATATTCATAACTGACGAAGACAAATATAAAAGTGCAAAAGAATTCATACAATATTATGTTCGTGATGAACAGAAATTATAAATTTCCTTTACGCTATACGTATTGGTTTTTTATGGCGTCACTTATTCTATGTCACTCGGGCTTAGAAGACAATTCTAATGATACTAAAAACATTAAAATCGGTTCAATAATTTTGAACTTATCGTGCCACAAAGATATATTACTTAGTATACATACATACATACGTACACCAGTCGCGTAAAAGATAATATTTTAAAAAAAAAATTCTTGATTTTGGTAAAATACGAGATTTGAACGTGAATTTTCTTTTGAGAAAGTAATTGAGAAGTATGTGTTTGTCTCACAATGAAAATAATAAATATTGCAAAAAAAAAACTGTAGGTACTGAGATTTTGTCTTCGCCCATCACTAGCTAGTTTGTTTATTTATGTAACAAGTCTACAAGAATTACGTATAACAACTTACCTCTATACAGCGCGTAGCAGTGTTGCTCGGAGTCTCGGCCTGAAGGTTTTCTTCATTTTCAGTACTGGAAATATTATTCATCAATATCCACTTTTTATTTATTTTGTAATTTTTGTACAACCCTACGCCAGGCACGGCGCGCGCGCGCCCGTGCAATTTCTGATAGGAAACATACCTACTTCCACTTCCACATATTTAGACATGATGAACATGAAAACTAATAATACTGTAACTAATAATAGTGTAAGCAAACTCATTGCTTTGAAATACATAAATATATGAAAACTAATACTATATTATGTAATAAAATTTATTATTATGAAAATTGTTCCTATAGAAATTGACTTTATTACTTATATAGATATTGAAATTACGTAATTATTACCTACTGGACATTGTAATTTTTCTTCTTAGACTGACATACCTAATTGTGTACCTATCTAATTACATGTCAAATCAATATTTACATGCTGTTGTAGGTATATGTCTGAATCAGGCGATCTAAATCATTGTACCTATTTGCTTTGTAATGTACCTACCCTGTTCAAAATGCAAATAGATTATATTATTATTACAACTAAGACATGATAAGCATACACACAAATAAAAGTAATAAAACTAGGATTTTTACTTGACACTAACACAAATCTAGTTAATTTTTTCTAGGTATTTAGGACAAGACGTAGTCAAGTAGGCAGGTAAATAAATAAGTAGGGAGGAACTTACATTTTATTCCGAGATCTTTTGGCTTTCACGTTTTTATAATGCGTACTAAATTTTCTTTTCGCTGGCATGGCACTCAGCAAATTATCCTGCGAAAAGAGACCCTCGATTACCAATTACGTTTATGATACCTATTGCCTTTATCATGTTGAAAAATCTATGTATGTCGTGCAGAGAACTATATACCCCGCCAGTTCATATCTCGAGAAAATAAGGTGGGCAGGGCTTTGATTGTTTCAAGCCTGAATTGATACCTACTTTACAAGGTTCATAAAATGACCTACGCAACAAAGTAAATAATTTTGTATTTCTTACGATTTATATCTAGTTCCATCATGGTTTTCTTTCAGACTTTCATTATATCGGTACTTTCTACGTACTGAAAGTAAATTAGTTATAAAAATATTGTACTTACAGTTTTTCACAAAAAACACAAATTCACAACACGTAATTTTGCTGTAGCATCCGACACGCGTGGAGTCACTTTGAAATTCTATGGCGCACTGGCGATTAGTTGCGACGATCGTTCTATTGGGACGCGTTTGAATTTGCATACATTTTTCTATGGAGAATTTACGTAAAACATATCTAGATTTTAGGGCTTTAAAAGGGGAAGTCTTTGTTTGTAAAGGTACAAAAAAAAGTACATGGTTATATTTATTGGCTTTTTCAGTGTTCAAAAAGTGTTTCTTTTTATCAATTTGTGTTGATTTATTGGGTTAAATCTGAAAAATACGAAGGCAGGTTTTCGAATTTTTTCTCAATTTTGTGCGTTTGTTGACGTTTATTATATAACAACTACAGGGTTTTAAGAGTTAAAATTAGCACTAACATCATTTTTGGTCTTTCATTTTAATATATACAAATTATCGTTGTTATTAATCATATGTAAATAGGTTAAATATGAAAAATCGTAACACTCTTTTCGGTGATTTTCACGATCTGGGCCCTTAACATCTTACTTACTGTGACATTTTTTAGATTTTTTGAAAAAACTTTCGAGAACTCTAAAATATATGGCAAATTTTTGCCATATTTTTAACTTGTTATTAAATTGATGAATTTAATAACAAGTTAAAAATATGGCAAAAATTTGCCATTTTGGACATAACCCATTATGTGTGCCCGGTGACGCTTGAATAACCTTGCCCACTGTTACGTGAGACTAAAAATACTGGCAAATTGTGGGTGTGTAATGCACCTCTGCCTACCCCTTCGGAAATATAGGCGTAATGAGTGTCTGTGTATGCAGTATCATCTACATTTACCTGAATAACTCTCTAACACAGGCAAGCCCGTAAGGTTGTAAATTGGCGTCTTCCTGTGGCGTGAATCGAATCCCGCGGTGATTCACGTACTCAGAAGGCTTCTGTTCCTTCTCAACCGAGTCGGAGGATACTTCTGGTGGTGGTTCCACTTCAGTTACCTTTTCTACTTCTGGTACTTCTGTGAACAAAGTAAGATACACTTAGAGGCTGAACCTTACTTGCAAACAAACAATCAGAATATTCACAAATATTTGAGTCGACCCGGGAATCGTACCTGAGACTCCGGCGTCGATCGCAGATGCACTACCGAGTGCCGACCACGCCACCGAATTAAGCCCGGAAATGTGGATGTAGGTATAAATTTATCAAAAAAATAACGACTTTAAAATGTCAGAACTCAGAAATGTCAGAACTCAGAAATGTCAGAATGTAATTGAAATGGTATCAACCGGCCAAGTGCGAGCCGCACTCACGCACGAAGTGTTCCGTACCATTAACTATAAAATGGCAAAATCAATTACTTTTGTTGTATGGGAGCCCCCTAGATGTGGATTTGGATTATGGCAACAGAAATACATCATTTGTGAAAATTTCAACTTTGTAACTATCACGGTTCATGACATACAGCTTGGTGACACAGGGACGGACGAACGGGCAGTGGAGTCTTAGTAATAGGGTTCCTGTTTTACCCACTACCCAGAGGGACTTTAAAAATCCTCAATACCAATTGAAAGTTCTGGGGTGAAAAACATTAAAAAAAAATACTGTCTAATTTAGAACATTTTTTTTAAGTCGGTTAATGAAGCGTATCTGCCTACCCCTTCAAACAACTCACCATCTTTAATCTCAGTGTTGCCATCAGTCGTTTCAATAATATCCTCAGTACTGTCCGGGCTGACACACTTCTCAAGTAGTTGTGTTATGGAAGTGTTGCCATTAGACGCCAAGTCCATTGACGAATGGCGGCCATGTTTCTTGGCCGGGGTATTTAATGCATCCACTGGCTCGATCGTGATTTCCGCTTCGTTTAAAAGGTTCTTGTCTTGGCTGAAAAACAAATTGAGTAGCATGAGTAATTTGGTGAGGTAAGGAGAACGGAAGGATTTTTTTTAAATTAAAAACTAACCATGATAATGGTAAAACATCAACATGTTTTACCATTATCATGGTTTGATTTTAATTAAAAAAAATCGCATTTATATTATTATTTATGTATAGCATTATTTTCACAAAAACAAAAGATAATAAAAATTGTAGATATTAAATTAGGATATAGTGTCAACACACTATATCCTAATTTAAGATCTACAATTTATACACACATGTCATGTTTTTTGCAAATAAATATCTTATCTTATGTAAAAATCCCAAAAGGGAATATAGCTTTATTTTAGGTGTAATGTTGTAATTTAAAACTTTAAATTTCCATTTTTGTTCTTTTTTTTATGTAGTTTTTTCTAAAATACAGGAAACTGTAAATCTACAATTATATTAGGGTTCTGTAAAATTGGTTATATATATATGACTGTTTGTTTCTAAATATATAACATTAATTAAAATTAAAAAAAATTAATATAATAGGGTTCAAGTAGTCACCCATTTAATGGCACCTGGATTTAGAGGGCAGGGTTGGTATTTTTAAATATCAATTATTAGTTTTCCAACTGCCTTCGGGGATGATTTTGTTTTGTGTGTGAGTTATTTATATTTTTTTTTTAAATATTAGATAGAAACAGGCGTTACCTGGTGTTAACAGGCGAAAATCCATGACAAAGTAATGGTAAGTAAGATGTTAAAACTTTTCAAAACATAATAGCATTATTTTCACAAAAACAAAAGACGTCGAATAAAACGTCGACAATTGTTTCACCTCTAAATGAGGCATTCTCAAGACTGTCTCAGAGAGAACAGCGCTGTGATTATGTTTTGAAAAGTTTTAACATCTTACTTACCATTACTTTATATTTTTTTTATTTATTGAGCGAAGCGAGCGGAGCTCCTTATCAGGTTACTAAATGCAACTCGGTGAAATTGTTTCTCGACAACTACCCAACCGATTTTCATGATTTTTTCACTCAAAAATCAAGCATTCTCAGGAGCAGGTTTTGTTCGAGACCGAATTTTGATTTAGGACCCTCAAAAAAAGTTATTGAGCAAAAATATGACAATAGTCGCTTCGATCAATTGCATGCTGCAGCGCAGTACCACAGCAGCGACCGCAGCGAGTAGTTTATTTATGTACACACAAGAAGGAAGAGCGAGAGTAGGATAGAGTTATAGTACAAAGGCACCACTAATTTTTAAGAAATCTCTTCCAGTGGGTAAATTTTTGTGAAATACAAAAACACATATTGTTTTGATGTGCCCAATCGACAGTATAAATTAGAGATGAAACGGATAGTAGTTTGGCCGGATACCGGATACCGGATATTCGGCATGCTACTAGGCCGGAGCGCCGGATATCCGGCTGCCGGATATTCGGCCCTTTATTGCGTTGACGCGATCAGTTTGATTTGAATATTGGCGCGGTGAACGAGATCGGAAATATTCAGGCGCATTCGGGTCGCACGAAAGCGGACATCGGGTCGACTCGATTGAGTCGTCGTCTTGATTTTATGTTTGAATTGTGATAGATTAACAAGAAATGTCATCATCAAAAACACGATCGCCAATATGGCAATATTTTGATTTAAACAGTGACGATAACAAGTACGCGGTATGTTTATTGTGTCAGGTTAAAATTTCTCGAGGTGGTGAAGGAAAAAAGGCAGGTACGTAAGTTTTAGAGGTTATGTTTTTGCTTCAATTGAACGAAAAGATATGAAAACGAAGAAACTTAAACTGATTTTGTTAATAAACAAACTTAGTAGGTACCTACCAGTATAAATAAATTTTGGTCGATGTGTCATTTCATTTTTATTTTCATTAGGTACCTACTACTACGGCCTTACTTTAAATTAGTTTAAATTCTTTAAATAAAACGACATTCACCAATTTTATAAATGAAGTTTATGACTTCAACTTTTTTTTTATTGATGCACATTGTGAACGGTACCTACAATATTTTAAAGTATGATTTTTTTTGTCATTCATTAGGTACTTCAGCCATGAGTAATCATTTGAAGTCCAAACATCCAGAGGAGTTTAAATTGATAAATAAAAAAAAAACTGGTGAAAGTTCAAGCCGGTTATGGCTCCGGGACATGCCGTTCTTAGCACAAGTGCATCTTCATCATCAGCAGATAAACAACTAACACTGTCGGAATCGTTTGAAAGAAAATTACTTTGGAATGTAAATGATGCCAAAGCCAAGAAATATCATTATTTAATTTCAGAAATGATTGCTCTAGATAACGAGCCGTTCAGTATCGTAGAAAAGGTCGGGTTTAAAAGGCTTCTAGAACAAGCGCTACCTCGTTATGAATTACCAAGTCGCACTTATATTTCTCAAAAAATTGTGCCCGATATCTACAATAGAATTCACGACAAAATTAAAACAAACATTTCAAAAGCTATTGCAGTTTCTGTTACTTCTGACATTTGGACCTGCCTGCACAATAGTTCAAGCTTCTTGAGTTTCACAGCCCATTGGTTGTCTCCGGAATTTCAGCTGCAACACGGCGTTCTTGCTATGAAACCGTTTTCAGGATCACACACTGGAGAAAATATAGCAAACGAACTGAACGCTATTGCTGCTCGCTGGGATATTGATAGAAATAAAATTCATTTACTAATCCATGATAGTGGCGCTAATATGGTGAAAGGAGTTCGAGTTGCAGAGTATGATTCTGCTAGATGTTTCATACATTCGCTTCAGCGAGTTGTTAATGAGGCAATGAAGGTCCAAGCTGAAGTATTAGACATGATTGCTACTGGAAGACGTCTAGTAACTCATTTCAACTATTCAGGTTTAGCACAAGAAAAATTGCTTGCAATTCAAAAAGAGTTACATTTACCGCACCATCAGTTAGTGCAGGACATCAACACGAGGTGGAACTCTACCTACTACATGGCAGAACGCTTGTTGGAACAAAAAAGGGCTATCTCTCTTTATGTCGCTGAACATGCCACACTCACTAATTTGACGATACAACAATGGGGCCTAATGGAGCAGTGCATAAATCTTCTAAAACCATTTGAAGAAATAACGAAAATTACAAGTTCTGGCCTTTCCTGTATATCTGAGGCGATTCCGCATATTTCCGCATTAAAAAAGTATTTAGACAAAAACGAGACTGCACAAAGAACACCAGACTTAGCTCGTATGAGAGCTTCTTTGAAAGCTGAATTGGAAAGTCGTTTTAAATCCTTAGGAGATAATCCAAATTACCTAATTGCTACCTTTTTAGACCCAAGGTTCAAGTCAGACTATTTAGGAGTTCTTGAAACTGAAAAGGCCCGACAGAAAATCATGATAGAGTATATAAAAAACTCTTACGAGGAATATTCTTCTGACAGTGAAAGATCATCGCCGTCTTCAACACCTGCTAAACGAATGAAAGAAGATGAAACTGGATCCAAGTTCACACGTTAAGCTCATGACACTTTTTGGAACTGTTTCAATGAAGTGGCAAAGGATAATAGTAGTGATAGTCGCGATCAAGAAAAACAAAATCCAATTGCTAACGAGATTGACTTTTTTTTAAAGACATCTCGAATCGATCGCAATCACGACCCATACATTTGGTGGTCAGTTAATCTAAGTCAGTACCCGCAGTTGTCAAGGTTTGCTAGAATTTATCTTTCAGCACCTGGCAGTAGCGTTTACAGCGAAAGGCTATTTTCAGAAGCTGGTCTGGTATATGAAGCCAAGCGGAGTCGCCTCTTACCAACAAACGCGGAAAATTTGGTATTTATTCATCACAATTTGCCACTTGTTAATTTTGAGTATTAAACTAATAATTAATAAAACAAACATTTTTGATGTGCGATTATAAAAATAAACGGTGTCCATAACCTATTGGAGTATGATTTGCCTTGTGTAAAATGAGATTTTTTTAAATTTTACTATCCGGTATCCGGCCGGATACTGTATTACTATCCGGTATCCGGCCGGATAGTGAAAACAAGGCCGGATAGGCCGGATACCGGATAGTTACCGGATATCCGTTTCATCTCTAGTATAAATAGTCTTAAAAAAAACAAAAAATGGAAAATGAGTAAATAAATATACCTATGTCCTATCTCCGTCTTGGCGAGATCACTGTCAGTCTCTGTCACATCCACAGCGCTGACTATTGGCTGTTCACTCAGAGATGACTTCCTTTCTAACGAGTTCGTATCTGAAAATTACAATTTGTTAAAAATTGAAATGAGTTTATACATGCAGACTTCACGAGGAAGTTTTCTAGCTTTCAATATCTACAGGAACACATTCCCTGGGTAAAATGTAACCTAAGTTATTTCTTCGGGTCGTCCTTGAAATTAGTTTGGTAAGTTTTATATTTATTTAGTTACAAACATACTAGAATCTTTTCTCATTATAACTAGTACGGTGTCTTCGCGCCGCACCACGCCACAGGTTTTGGCCTATAACTTTTGACCCCTTAGGGCTAGGTCAAATTTTCGATTTTTTGGCTTGCCTCCAGATCGAGGGCTATCCAACCATCAACCATCATTGGAGCATAAGCAGTTCTAGAGAGCTAAGGGGGACATTCCCCATTTCTATATTATTATCTATTTCTATATTATCTATATTATTATCTATTTCTATATTATCTATAATATTATAGATAGATATTAGTGTAATATCTTTGGGTTTATTTCATCTATCGCTTGAACTGGTGAGAGATTATTTAGTGGTATGTAAGGAGGAAGAAATTCTCAATTCAACTGTACATTTTTTATATTTGTTTGTTACCTCATTCTCCGAGTGGTAAGTGGTCCCATTTCAATTTGGTCCCATTCCGACAATTATTTGGTCCCATTGTATTCCGACAATTAGAAGTCGGTTACTGTTTGCTTTTAAGAATTTAAACTTAGGGTTGCTAGTATTAAAAAAAATGCTCACTGCTCAGATTAGTGCTACTCCTCTTCTTGCTAGACTTCTCTCTCTTCTTCAGTGAGAGTCCCACAGTAGAGAAGGTGGTGGCGTGGTCTTCTGGTGGGAACTGCGGGAGTCTCATGAATATCAACTGAGTCATGTCTCGGAGACATTGTTCTGCGTTGCGACGGAGTAATTCTGAAAGAAAAAATATTAGGTCAAAAATTGACACAGAAACCAACTTAAAATTACCGTAAGGACCAAATCATTGACGAAATGGTACCTCTTCGGAAGTAGTACATTACAATTAAAAAAAATTTTTCAAAATCAGTTCACAAAGACCAATGACTTTTTTGTTTGTTACCTCATAAAAAAAATTGTCAAATTGACAACCTCCTCCTTTTTGGAAGTCGGTTGAAAATTTGGTATAATGATGCCGTGAGGTGAAAATATTGTTAGTCAAATCTCTATATACAAAAATGAATCCCTATTTCCCTTGGTCACGACATCACGCGTGAACGGCTGGACCGATTTACTTATAACTAATGATGGGTACTTTTAAACAGTTTAATTGTAAATTCAACACTCACTGTTACACAATGTTAATTTGTACGTAGTAAGTATTCAAGTATTAACTACCTACCTTTGTGAAGAAGTTAACGAGAAGAGAATGGTTTATCCTACACAAACCTATGTAGGTTTACAGGATAAATTTATTGGCTGTAAAATGTATAAATGTTATAATAAATAAATAAATAAATAAATAATAATTTCGCTGATTCTTTTTTGTTGTGTTCGTTATTATCAGGAGAAGGGTCTTATAGAAGAAAAAAGAAGTCTGGAATATTAGAAAAATTAATGCGGTACGAAGTTCGCCGGGACAACTAGTAGTTAATAAAATTATATTATTCTTCTGTTTGTTGTGTTTGTCATCTCAGTCTTCTTAGACGGCTGGATGGATTTAGATTAAAATTAAGTGTATTTCTGGTTTCTAAATGAAAACACAATTGGACACAGTTTGGCTACAATATAAAGATACACAGGCTTTTGCAGAATGGCTTGTGAGTCCAGTTTTTCATCGTAATAGAATACTAATAATTTAGTGTATCTACATGCCTTTACAGTGGCTGTCAAGATGCCTGTCACAACTGTAATGAAATGGTGCTCGGTGGGTTTGTGCCAGTTTCTGAAGCACATATCGGCAGCAGAGCCAGTGCCTAAGGCATTAACAATAATAATGACAGTTACAAACCTGTAAGTCTAGTTTCAAAACATATTCTAAAACAGCTGAGCATAATTTCGCACACACTTTCATCCGTCAACATGGCGCCCTCTGGACTCAACATCAACGTGCGAAGGACCTGAAAACATACAGATACTTAGTGACCTCTCAAATGTACGTTTGCACAGCATAGATACATCAAGGTGTATCTCACGGAACTGCACAGCAGTGTCTGTCATGGAATGTCTTATGCACAATTTAAGTTCATATGTAATCTGTGCATTTTGTCTTTTATGAATTGCACCTTTGTAAACCTATTTATTGCTGTGCAAGGAGACTGTGACAAGACATTATCTGGATGCACTGATGCAGTAAATTGCTCCTACAAATACCTTAAACATTTTCAAAATTACGAAAGATACATATCCTAAAATTAACACACATTCGCAATAGTATTGGCAAAATGAAAAAAAAAAAAATAGAAATACCTCATAGGTATGCAAATTAAGAATTAATTCAAATTATATACCTGTAATATTTTCATGAGTACCACTCCATCAGATGAGTGATCAGTACCAACAAATCTTGCATGAGTGACTGCATCAGCGATGTCTTCTACTGTCGCAGGTACACTAGGGTGCGTAGGATCTGTAACAAGTTTTACCACAAAGATGATAAATCACATACTGTGTATAGGGTAGACGACTGTCAAATCAAATGCAGTGCTCTTATGGCTGGAAGCATATTATACTAGGTATGCAATACTCTTATGGCTGGAAGCATATTATACTAGGTATGCAATACATTCTGCTGTGGCAATAATTAAGCTGAGTTTGTTGATCCGGGTCGAACTCCTAAACGACTGGACCCATCTTTATGAATTCAGATATATGCACTCACGGTGATGGTCACTATGAACGTGCCAAATTTCAAAATGATCGGTCCAGTTGTTTAGGAGGAGTTCGATCCCAAACGAAAGAAAGAGCTTCGCTTTGCTCAGCTCAGCAATTATGCCAGCCTATTGCCCCTCATATCTATCAGTGCCTTCAAGGCTAATTAGCAGTTTCATCACTTATATGTGAAGTTGCATAGGGTCACTAAATTCTAGATAGAATTTCTATGATTTACCTAAAGTAAAACTTTTTATTAGCTGCAGTAAAATGATGTTTCAAAATGTCATTCCGTAAAATAATGTTGACCGCCTAATTACAATAGGTATGTGTTTAGGTTCACAGAAAATCTAATTGTTCCATAACTAACTCATTATGATCATATTACTTTTTTTCTTCAAAAAGTGGTAACCCACAAAACGTCATTTTACTGCAGCTAATAAAAAATTCCACTGTACTAGTATTTTGTTGTATAATACTGTATAATTTATGGTTACCAAATTCTTTTAAAGGCTCCAAATAACAATAAACTGTGTGATGAAAAAAATGTATTCTGAATTTTTACTAATGACTGCCTTGGTCAGTACAGTGGTATGAGTATGATGTATGATGAGTACAATTCCGGGTCGAATCAAATTATTTGTGTGATCCACAAATGTTTGTTTCGGAGTATGGGTGTTTTCTATGTATAATATGTATGTATTTCGAAATATATACGTATGTTTATCAGTCGTCTAGACCCCATAACAGAAGCTTATATTAGCTTAATTTGGGCTAGATGACGTTGTGTGAGAATGTCCCAAAATATTTATTTATTATTATTTATTTATTATATTACTAACCAATTAATCCATAGGATAGAAATTTGTGAATAGCAGATAGGGCCAGACTGGTGACTGGACCAGTGGTCTCTTTACTTCTTATAACTTCTAAGAAAGGTCCCAAGAATGTAGCTGGATCTAATATCCGCAGATCTTCTACTTGATTCAAAATAGTCTTCAAGTCTTGGAATGTACGCATAAGGACGTCATATTCCTCGTTTGGAAACGAGTGCGAGCCCCATCTCGTACTTCTTCGCATAGCAGTGACGAGCATGGCCATCTCGCCCTGCACCACAAAAATTCCATTCCCTGGTAACGACATATTTCCTAACTTATCCGAATCCAAGTGGATAACATCAACAAAGTTCTTGATAACTTTATTTATTTAAGCAATTGGCTGTAAACTACATATTTAAGCCACATATTTCGTACGGTGACACTTCACAATGCAAATTTTATATTTTATTTTAATAAACACAAATTCTCGTCTAAATTATAATGAAAATCAATGAAAATTCACAATTTGATTAGCAGATTCCATCACAATCATGTTGACGTTTCAGAAATATAGTTCGTCTATTCGCCACTAGATAGAGCGGTAATGCGAGGTAGTACTAGAGAATACTCTGACTAAAATAATAAAACAGCTGATAAATCGACTAACTTTCAAATAGGATTCTGAACCTGAAGGATTTCTTTTTTTCTAGTTGGTAACACAGTCTGTTAGGAAAGATGGTTGACGGTCGTATAAATTTCTGACAAAAAAATTAGGAAAGTTAGGTATCACAATTGTTATTCTTATCCTCCAAGGACTTGTGAATCACGATCGTATATAATTGTAAGTAGTTGATTTTTTTTTATACGTAGATAGCTTTTTAACCAATTTCGTGAAACACAAACGCGACAAATGTGCGTTGTCACGCGTGCAATGGCTATCGACACAGTTTTGACATTTTATTCTTTCTTTTTGTGCTGGTGCGGTTATTCTTACCACATGTATCTTATTACGTATTACAGGCGCCTGAATTGAGACGTGAAAATGGTTAAGAAAAAGAGACAAAGTGATCCTAGTGAGAATGGCGACGAGTCTACTGAATCGTGCGATGAGAACGTCAAGTCCGCATGTCCTCACGTCGCCAAAGCTGTTGACCTAACTAGGTTGAAGAAAGCACTCAAGACTGGTGGTTTCGATACGGACTGCACAGAGTGCAAGAAATCTTCAAAGAATGAAGTGTCAGATCCAGATTACGAGGAAGACCTTACATTATGGATGTGTTTACGTTGTGGATCACAACTATGTGGGCGATCACGCAACAAGCACGCACTGAACCACTTTAACACGCCACACTCTGATTGCCATGCACTTACTGCCAACACCACTACATGGGAAATATTCTGTTACAACTGCAACAATGAAGTTACTGCTTCTAGTGCTAAAAAACTCCATGAATGTGTTGAATGGCTGAAAAAACAGGCTGTTGCTGGTGGCAACGCTAAATCCCTACCGCCAATAGAACTACCATATCATATAGATACAAAAATTGAAACAACAACTGTTGAAACAATAACAAAAGTTGATCCTTTATGTAATAAACCAGCATTAAAAGAAAAGATGATGTTGCACCTGCCAAGAGTGAGAGGTCTCACTAACTTAGGAAACACATGCTTTTTCAACTCAGTTATGCAATGTTTAGTTCAGACACCTTACCTACTCCAAGTTCTGCAGGAGATGTCTAATCAGGGAGAAAGGTTTACTCTACCTGGTGGGAAATTAAAACTAAATGGCGAAGAACCAAAAGAAATGGAACTCCCTCCGATAACTGGACAGTTAGCTGAATGGGGACCTCTAACTCGGACACTGGCGGAAACCTTAAGTGAACTTCAAGCGGGTAAGTGATTTACTTTGTGATTCCATTTATATGACAAATTTTCCTACAGGAATCTATTCATGGAAAGATTAAATATATGTCCTATGGGTGTCAAATTTCAGTGAAATCTGTCAAATAGTTACACTAAATTTGCAATAGATTATACCAATATATTGGATAAAACACTTGTACTTTTCCACATTTATTTATTTCATACTGAAATGCCGTGAGGCAGTGTGGTATTGCCTCACGGCATCATCACCGTTGACCGTTTTGAAGTTCAAATTTAGTACTGCTTAGTGAAATATGGAGTTATAGTGTTAATAACAAATCTATGATGATGCAGTGAGGTGAAACCGTGGTCAGTATGAAATAAATATGTGGAAAAGTACAAGGGTTTTATCCAATATGTGTAGCAGATTCCACCAAGTGCCATCAAATGAGAGCATAGATTATACCAACTTTCACATTCATATTAGATGCATATTTTCAGTACTGGATATGAACACATTACTTTATAATGTCTGCCTTCAAATATTAAGATTTATATATTTAATATAATATACATCTGACACTGACAACAGATTGCTTAATATACTATACAGTTAATTTCATCCAGACTGTGTGCACATTATTTATTGGAAATCACTGAACTTAAAAACAAAAAGGTCCTAGTTCTTGTTTTAAGATGTTCATGTCATAAAAACTAAATAAGATTCTAATTGGGATGGGCTGAAAATTATTAAATTACTATACTTAAACTGGAATAGTTTTTACTTTTTATTTGATTTAAAAATTCCTTTTTTTCCTGTTATCCGTTGTGATACTTCACATTTTGGAAATTAAGTTTTGTATTAAGTATATAAAGGTTATTAGTTTTGTACTGTATAAAGTGCTTGATAATGGCAATAGATTTGCTTCCTATTACAGGGGACCAACTAAACTACTACTCTGACATGACCCGAGGGGATAAGCACCCCTCGGGTCATGTCAGATTTTGATGAACCTAAATTTCTAGCTAAGCTTAGTGTCTATGAACGGGCAGGATGAAATGCCAAGCGAAACAAACCTTATGCCAGTTCCAGGCACTGTGGGTTTATAAACCAGATCCTTATCGGTCTTTCAGCAGATGCAATTTAGTTAAAATACACATCAAAAATTGACACAACAACCAGCTTCAAATTACTAAAATGGGACCAAATTGAGATGATTATTTGGGAAGTAGTAGCTTTCAATATAAATTCAATATAAAAAACATTGAAAAAAAAATTAAGTCCTTTACATGTCCAATAATTTTTTTTTACTCTGTATTGAACACTAGCTGATTACTGCGACTCCGCTTGCGTAATATCGTTTGCTCCCACGGGGAAACAGCCAGGCTAAAAAGTAGCTTATGTCACTCGGGGATTATGTAGCTACATATGAGTGTGCGAATTTTCTAAATTGGTTCAGTAGTTTAAGAACCTATACACTGCAAACAAACTATCATAGCCTCTTTATAATATTAGTAGAGTTAAAAACCCAACAGGTATATTGCAGTTATCTTTTAACATCAAATTTCAAGCATCAAACAACAAAAGATAATGCAGTAGTTACTAAATACTTGTACAAGGTCACTGTAGATATGGTAGAATTTAATTAAGCATGCAACCTTTTTGTTTCAAGTATTGTTAATTACTTTACTAGCTAATACCCTTGGCTCCGTTTAGTTTTCTCATTGCCTATGCCCAGGGAGAACACATTTAAACATACTGGCTTAGATTAAACATACCTAGATTACCATTCAGTGCTTTAAAAACGGCACCACTTCAACCTCGGTCATTGCACACCTGCGCGCTTCAACCGCTTTCGTACTAAGTTCCTATTCCGCGTGCTGACTCTCGGGGGATGCGACAACGGCGCTGTACATTAATGCTTTTGTATTAATTATTACGAATTATTTCTATGTCAACCATCAATGTACAATCTTGTTTATTTTATAGATGGTATTTGTAATAATTACCTATATAGTATTCGAGTGCCAAGATTCCGCGTTGTATTTGTACTGAATCCAATATCTATAGTATTTTTGATATAAGCATACCGGAGTTAAAAAATATTACTTTAAAAAGCAATGGTAAGTAAAATATTTCTAAAAAAACGTTTTAAACTTATTTTAAATTTCTTAATAGCACTATTTTTCGCCGTCGCTTGTCATGGATTTTCGCTGAGTAACGCCTGGTTCCATCCAATATTTAATATTACTTTATTCAATGAAATATCTATTTTTGTGCCAATTTTCACTCAAATCGGTTTGGTATACAGTTTTACACGTAAATGAGAACAAAGGCGGTAGTTTAAATCATAGTTTATTATTAATCCATATGACTACTAAATGTTACCCTAATATCATGTTTCAGACCCATTTCTTTCCTATTCACAAATTCACTGTGCAAGTGACGTATTATTCATACCGTATAGATGAAAACGCGTATCATAATGTTAATGCTTTGGAATCCAGGAGTCAGACTCGCGCAAAACGGGTTCCAACAGCAAAAAAAATCACGTCTGTTGTATGGGAGCCCCTTTAAATATTTATTATATTTTGTTTTTTAGTATTTGTTGTTATAGAGGCAACAGAAATACATCTGTGAAAATTTCAACTCTTACTATCACGGTTCATAGGATACAGTCCGGTGACAGACGGACCGACAGCGGAGTCTTAGTAATAGGGTTCCCTCAGCAGCCAAATATCTTATGCCTATAAATTAAAATAACATGTCGAAAGAGTTCCGCAACCAAATAGACTTGATGCTAATCCCACAAATGATTGCCTATATTTAGAATATGACCTAATTTCGCACATATACCGCTCTACTGAAACTTTGGAGATGTAAAATTAATTTGGAACGGAATTGACAGTGATTGATTGGATGTCTATAGTTAAACACGGTTTTTATATTGCTATTTTTTCACAAAATTGTCAGACACTAGTCAAACTATGACTTCATTATCGTATTGTGGATGAAATATTTTTGAAAGCTATGTTGCTAAGTTTGGTAGCTTTTCTCAAATAATATATCGACTACTACTGGAATTATCGGGAACCATGTAATATTTATTGGTTTGTGTTATTTATATTATTCTGATCACAGAACAGAATTACGGACTGAATTTAGACAGTACAATTCTTCGACATGTAGTAAACTTCGAAAACACATAGATCGACAAGTCATTGCTTCGACAAACAATTATTAGACAACACACACCTTCGAACTTCCACTACTTCGACAGAACAGTAGAAGAACAGAACAGTAGAAGGTTCGAAGGGCCCTGTGGCCAAGGCAGGCAACTGCCAACCTTAAAATACCATGATATTTGTAATTATTACAAATTGTATTATGTAGGTAGTTTGTAGACAAAAACGACGACGACATCGCAAGCAGATGTAAAATTATACATTTCTTGCAATCCTTGGGAGTTTATGAGTGGGAGAAAATCGGCGACATACGTTGTAGTACAAATCAGGTACTATTTGCTTTCTGACCTCTTCTACTGTTTTGTGATCCAGATATTTCCAGTAGTAATGTATCGACCTCGTAGGTCGCCCATTATGTTTCGATGTATTGGGCTAGACACCACTAGTTACGAAAGCATATGTCTGTTTCTTACCGGTTTATTTTTGAAATGGCTGGACTGGTGTTAATGGGACTTTTACTGGCACATAACGAGTAACTTAGGATATACCAGTATGCCATAAAAATAACTGTTTAGAAATAGTATTATAATCGGGGCAAGGGTTATCTCTATATATAAAAATGAATCCCTATTTCCCTTGGTCACGACATCACGCGTGAACGGCTGCACCGATTTGGCTAATTTGAGTCATAAAATATTCGTGGAGGTTCAGGGAAAGTTCATAAGCAAAATTTCAGGCGGTACGAAGTTCGCCGGGACCACTAGTTAAATATAATAAAGGGTTATTAAAAGAATCAAAGAAGAAATTAACAAAATTAACTGTATGTGGAGGCTTTTAATTGGCATATATCTGACCACATTTGGAAATACTTTGTAAAATTAGCCGTAAGCTCCCCAAAGAAAATAAAATAAAATAAAATTTAATATTTGCATGCCGTGATTCATCCGGCGAAACATGATGTAACCTTAGACAGTTAACAAAACCCATGTCAACCATGTTTCTAGTGAATAAAAATATTTATATTTCTATAAAGATCACTATTGCCTTTGATTCTGTTGTGATGGTGCAAAATTGTTATGACGATTATGCACGTCACAACCAGGTAACCTTGAATTTCCCTTTAACTCACTGTTTGCTAATCTAAATATTAATTAAAATCGGCGGCTTATTTTATGGAACGAAATACCAGTTTTAATGCAAAAACACCTGAAGTTGAAACTTAGTAAGTGTGGGTTATATGAATTCTCTTTCATGCCAAAAATATAAATATGTTAGGACAATTTACACAACACCATCTAGTCTCAAACTAAGCAGAGCTTGTGATATGAGTACTAAACTAACAAACAAACTAACAAAAAAATAAACTGATATAAATACTTATATACATTTTTTTTGTAAATACATACATATTATACATAGGAAACACCCAGACTTCGGCACAAACGTATCTGTCTTCATACAAAGTTTGTCCCCACCGGGAATCGAACCCGAGACTCCGGCGTCGAAAGCAGATGCACTACCGACTACGCCACCGAAGCAGTCGAAAAAGACCTAACATAGCATCTAATCACACTTATAACCCCGAGGGGGTTGTATTACTCACACGCTTCCCCATTAATTTTGATGGTGGACGAATATGGGGCAAGCTTATTTTCGTTACTGGACTCTATAGAAAAGATTGTAATTCAAATCTAAATCTCCAAATCCAACAGTCAGGACAGATGTTACATACCACTAAATAGAATCTCTGCAGTCCGAGCGTGGTATCTGTTTAATGTTGCCTCATCTCATGTTCTAGGTGAAGGTGGAGTGTATACTCCGAGGAAACTTCTCTCGGCCCTGGTGACGAAGCTTCCTCAGTTCGGTGGCGGGGATCAACAAGATGCTCACGAACTACTGAGACATCTGCTTGAAGCCGTCAGGTAAGACACTTTTAAGAAATATCATACACTAACCCCCTTATTCGATTTGATTGATTCATAATGAGTTATCAGAGGTTTAAAATAACGTTATTACCGCGACCAATTCCGGCATGCCAATTCCGACGGGAGCACATTACCGAGAAGAAGTAGTGTCACTCGGGGTAGCTACATATTATTGAAAGAATTTCAAAATAAGTGTAGTAATTTTGGAAAGCGGCATGTATCTCAAAGTAAGCTAATATAAGCTTGTAAGTATATTCGATCGTTTGCATTGAAGGCTCCGAACGAATTTC